>JAJMIG010000150.1:0-29849 GCA_030583365.1 Sugiyamaella japonica | reverse complement strand
TGTGATATTTTATATTTCGTGTGGGAATTGAAGGCCGGGTAAGTGCAGGAGAAAAAAGCATACAACACTGTATTAAGTGTGTACTTTTTCCAAGTGTACTTTCTGTAAGGAGGGTAACTGAGTATATAAGTACGCGTTTTAAAGGCCGGGTAAAATCGTCTCGGTCTTTTAACATATAACTTATAATATAACTTATAACTTATAACTTATAACATACATACTATGGAGGCTAAACGACAGACATATAGACTACAGTACATTGAATGCCACTCAAGGGTCTGCAGGGAAGGAAAGAGGGATCGACTGCCTTCCAATAAGTCATTAGTGGTAAAACGGTGTTTTTTGAGTTATTTATGATTATCTTATCGATGGCTCTGGGGGGATGCTGATATTCAGCCGTACAGTGGTAGTATAAAAGCGTAACACAGGTAGATACGTTCGATCTGGTGGTAATTGTGCAGCAGACTCAACGCACATCTCATTTATTCATTGTGTCTTGGCCACTTCGCTTTGCCACTGCTGATGGTTAATTGGTATTTCCTCAAGGGCCATCTGTAGCAATAAAGCAGATGAATCTAGAGGATGCAGTTGCACAGTTTTGGACTTTACAGCCCTGCGTTCAAAAGCCGTGTAGAAGCTCATGTTGTTTAACGGAAGATTCAGCCTTATCTCCCATCCTGCAAAGAAGAAGTTTGCATAGAAAATACTGTTAAATCCGGTTATAATTCTCTAATCTCTCAATATCTCAGAACGCCAAAGACTGACCTTACATAATATTCCAACACCCGATCGTCTCCACCTCTTATCAGTGCCGTAGCATCATCTCTCTGATCTCATTTACATCTTATCGGTGCCGTATGTTCAGGACAAGGAACATATTTCAACAGCTCAGGGGAGCCTATCCCCAAACTCCGTGCCCTAAATGGCATACACTTAGTCAATAACGGCCAAAAGTTTATACCACATTCCAAGTCCAGCTCAGGTTTTATACATGCATCTCTATTCCTTATCTTTTGGATTCCTTTTAATTATACCTCGCCTTTGACTTTACGCAGCAAAATACATCAAAAAGAGTACGGAACGGTACTTCAACAACAGTCTAGAAATAATATATATATAGCATTCAAAGACTAGTCTTATTGCATGTGTCGTGTCGCTCTAGGCTTAGATAGATAGATCAAAGGACAACCTTATCTCAGTACGCATTGGCAGTTTCTCGCCCATAATAGGTTTACCCTATATTATCGCGAGAGAACTGGTTCCACTGACACTTTGACAAGTGAAAATTCTACCCTTCCCAAACGTGTTGAATCCAGAAATGAACTTCCAAATACAGAATAGTGATACTATAGTTAACCTACTTCTGGGCACTAAATATGCCATTCTGAAGGATCTCCAACTTAAAATCATAGCACCACCATTAAGATCCGACAAGTTTCTAGTTTTTATCTGTCAGTCAAACGAAGCAGTCGATAATGGTGAGTGGTTTTCTAGATGGGATTTATCAAAACAAAAAAATTCTCCAGTCTAAAATTGCATCTTTCTCCAATCTATCCAACTCAGTATTAGCAGTCGAATTCGAATAGGATCTGGATCACACCCTCGGAGGCTTTCGAGCAATCCATTTTATATTGCCCTTATTGTCTTCCTGGGAGTCCTCTTCTTTGTCGCGGGAGTCGTCCAGATTACTGCTACCCAATGTCAATGCCACTAGTGCTATCGCTGTTATTCTCGGGTTGGTCCTGCTCGTTTCGAGATGGCTGTTGAGACGCCAGTTGGACGTACAGTGTCGAATATTTGAAATATCTCGATTGTCTATGAGCAGAAACTCGACTGAAGGCCCAGCAGACTTTGTACCGTGCACTTCAATCAGTTCTTCTGATACTTTAAAAATGAGGAGTTCCATAACGCTGACAAGCCCTTCTCCGTCTTCCTTTGTATTGTTTTATTGTATATCTCCCCAAACGTATGTGATATAGAGAGACGATGGCTTAATTCCTGGCTGACGAGCTAACAAAATTTGTTAGCCAATATGGGAAGAGCATGGTCAGAGATTCTGAGGGATCTTGAAGTATACCAGCTTCCTTAAGTTTTAAAGACATGCAGGTCGTAAATACCACCAGTACTGTATCATGTCAATAATACACTGTAGTATCATAAACGGAGGAGTGTGCCTGTCAACGTATTTTAGTTCAATAATGATTCAATAGCCTTCTTTTATTAACGTCCGATGTTACGCTTGACAATGTTGCAGAGTCAGAGTTATCTCAGGTGCGGTATATTAACTTTAAGCATATCGATTAAAGTCTACCAGTATCAGACCTGGCCGCCTACATTTGTTTTGTCTACACACTCTGAAATGCATTCACCGAAATGCAGTACTAACCGTTTGCTACAACACAAAGTGGCCGTATTCACACAAAGCACGAGTTTATCTAAGATATAGGAATCAACTAAGTGGGACGATTATAGTAGTATGACCTTCATTTGTGCTCTGTCACCTATTCTTGAAATATTTAGCTTGTGATTCAATGACCGTCTCAAAACGTAATTACATCAATATCATAGGCTTTCAAAAGCCTCTGCTTGAATGCCAGCATTTGTAATGCTCTTTTCATTATAGCAGACAGCAGCGAAATTGCTCAGCTCTCCTTTCCACCTATACTAAATCCCTGTTAGATACGCTCTATTCTTATTGTGATGTTCACTTTTCATGTTAACATTCTCTAATTTGTACATGTGAACTTCGTCGCATTCAAACGACGTCCGCCGTCAGACCCCCTCAATAATAAGCCTTGGGTCTCATAACAAGTGTTCCTGACAATTTAAGGATCTTATGTCGTTGATTATGCACACTTTAGAATTGTGTAAATGTGTGCTTGTTTCAAGCCAGATATGAAAAACAAATGTAGGAGTCAATAGTTAGCTTCATTGGGATCACCAAATATCTCACCTTCAGGATCGTCCACATCCGTCCACTATCATCCACATAATGGTCTAGTGCCATTTTATAGCTTGTGTTTATCCAGCAAAGCGTCTCAAATCGACACATGGTATCAAAAACTTGACTTTTTACAATCGTCTATAAATACAGATATGAATGTTCCTCTGCCTTTTTAACATAATGTTACGTTTTATACTTTTTGCAAATTGTTCATTATTTTGTCATCAAGCAGCAGGATTTTCGGTTTCCACTGCAGTTTGTCCAGTCTGATCCATTTCCTTCATATGCTTTAGATCGTCTTCACTGGGTTCGTACTGGTGCCAAACGGTGTAATGAACCAATCCACCAACTGAAAATCCCATTTTACGGGACATTTTGCCAAATCCTTCAGTCTCAGCATGGTTTTCAAAGGCAAACCCTGGAAAGTTTGCTCCCTGCCGAAATACTTTTGCCCTTGACAGGATGGACACTCCTCCAATACCATCCAAATCAATCACCTCATCAGGGTCGCCATCTTCGCTTCGGAAGTAAGCTAGATGGGGTCTCCAGGTCGGGTATTCTGCATACCCTTCTACAATGACTTCGTCTTCGTTTAGTGTTTTGGCCAACTCTAAAGCAGCATCGCTTTCCTGCCATGAATTAAGATCATAAGGCTGCTCTCCTCCAAGCCACTCCGGTAGTGGTCTCCATACGTTTGGGACGATAACATCTCTACCATGTTTCATCAAGTCCTCTATAATAGTGGTTGGTGAACTTTCAATGTCAGCATCTCTCCAATATACCCAGCTATGATATGGTTTTAGAGCTGAACTTAATAACCAATTTCTAGCTCGTCCCATCAATTTACGTCGAACTCCCTGCACTTCAACACCGTGCCGATCATCAAAGCCTTGGCCAATGATTGCGCCAAAATCCTTTTCAAAAATCGTGATTTCATGAAACGGTTCTAATCCATCCCCGGTAAATTTATCTAGTTTAATTATGCCACTTTTCAAATCGGCCAGAGTCGTGTCGTCTGAATCAGATACCATGAATGCAACATCAATTAAGTGATGTGGATATGTCAGATTTCTCAGATGAGAAAACATCATAGGCAGGACAGGGGCCGCGTTCCTTAGCGGAATACATATCAATAACATGTCTTCGGTTTCCTTTCCGTTTGTGTTTCCTTCATATTTACTCAAGTCGTAGAAATGAATATTATTAGCTCCTGCTGACACAGGACCTAGTCGCGTTCCATTTAAAGTCCATAGTGTACTGTCGTCACCAGCATTGGTCCAAAATAGCCTTAATAAAAGACAAAAGGAAATCACTGCTAGCAGGATTTTGCGGTAATCCTTTAACACTCTTACTAATGGAGAATATGGATTCAAGAAAGCCAGGTATCCAGATCTAGCAAAAAGATTTCGATTGGACCGGGGATGGAACCTGTCATCTTTTTCTTTATAAAACGTATACGCTGCACTGCTTGTGTTAGTCGCAAATATATCACCATGATCGATTCATTTCCTTCAGACCCTCCGCACATCTCTTTCAACGAAAGGCCTACTTGAACGTACTCTGAATTTGGCTCGAAACGCGGTAGAGACATTTTTGGTATAGCAAAAAGCTTATGTTGAAAAATCCTTCCGGATGCTATCGGTACAAACGCCACGTTTTCAGACTTCTAGATGTCTTGCGATGCCGTGGACTCCAACGGTACTCAACGCCGGCCCTATAGTACAACGATACAAAAACAACAACAAAGTTAGATGAAAAACAACAACAATAAATCCAATCCTATCTGCTCGATCATTCGACGGTATTAAATGGGCTGTGACGATCTTCGAGGCCACGTTAGTTTACGTCTGCCTAATGGCAGTGTTGCCTTTTAGTGCGTAGATTTAAGCCGCAGTTCGCGCCCCTGCGTTTGCTGCACGTGCCAGGGTCCACCCACCCTCGGCCATTTTGTAAAAACCATTAGAGTTAGATGGTTATAAATAAGATAATGATAATAATATTGATACAAATGGGGAGTTAAGCAGGAATAAGACCGGTAACGGATGGTCGGAACCATTCAGCGCGGAGAAGGTCCCAGACCTCGTCTGCAAGTAGCTTTGCTGACTGCTGAGACTCGCCTCGAGCTTCAATATAAACCTTGAGCTTGGGTTCTGTACCACTTCCCCGTGCAGTAAGACGAACAGCCTCAGTTGAAGCAGCTCCTTCAAGGCATGCTGTAATCATTTGAGAAGATTCTGAAACAGGCAATGTAGGTATTTTGTTTTCAGTGGACGAATCATACCCGATGGTCAGGTCGCGCCACGACACAACCTTGAACCGGCCTATAGATTGAGGATAATGAGGACTGGTCAAAGTAATACCATAGTTTCGAATATATTTGAACACAGACGTGCTGATTTCAGGTTCATGGGCGATATAATAAGAATTATGCTCTTCGAAATAGCCAACATCTCGATAAATTGAATCCAGGTGATCCAACAACGAGATCGATTTGATCTGTAATGCAAGTAGAATTTGAATAAATACATAGGCCGCACTGATGCCATCCTTGTCATGGACCACTGGAAACATATATCCCAGAGCCTCTTCAAAAGCAAAGGGAACATCATATCCTTGATATTCAAGACCAATTGCACGATTGCCGATCCATTTAAATCCAGTCAATGTATCTTCATAATGAAACCCATATTTCAATGCCAAATGGCCAATCAACTGGCTTGAAACGGTTGAATTCAACATGGCCAGCTTCTTAGTCTTGGACGCACTTGTAATTTTCCATCTTCTCCTCCAATGATCTGCAAATATGGCGCCTACTTGATTACCAGTCAATTGCTGCCACTTACCGGTAGTTGTGTTCCTGGCCGCAACCGCAAATCTATCAGCGTCGGGATCATTAGCTAACACTAGTGAGATCCCTCTTGAGTCAGCAAGTTTAATGGCTAAATCAAGTGCTCCTTTCTCTTCGGGATTGGGGAATGCCACTGTAGGGAAATCTGGATCTGGCTGGGCCTGCTCGTTTACTGTTATCACAGAGTTGGCAGGCAGCCCTAACTGACTAGCAGCTTCCTGGACAAAGGGCAAGCCGACTCCATGCATTGGAGTGTAAACAAACTGTAACGGATTGGTGGTAGCACCAGGTCCAACAGCACTTGGTTGACTGCCGCCGTTGACTTTAGCTTCAGTAGCTTCAGCAGTATGTTCGTTTTCAGATATATCTGTAAACCCCAAGACCCTGTTCATTTTGGCAAAATACTTTGATACCAATTCCGATTCCATATTTACCACCAGCTCATTTGTTTGTAATATCGATACATCCCAGCTCCACGGTTGAGAATTCTCCTTGATTGATTGGGCAATGCCCCGATCATGCGGAGGTATTATTTGACATCCATTTTGCCAATATACTTTATATCCATTGTCGCGAGCCGGATTATGGCTAGCAGTAATCATGACTCCACAACTGGCATGCAGTTCATCCACTGCAAAAGGAACCAAAGGAGTGTGACATTGCCCTAATACATAGACTTTGAACTGTTTGCCTACAAAGGCCAGAGCCGTCAATTCAGCAAATCGACGGGAATTATGGCGATGATCATGGCCAATAACAACTCCCCTGGATTCACCATCTGGGATACTATTTCTCACATAACATGCTAATCCTTGTGACGCTTGCAGTACTGTAAGATCATTCATTCGGTTGAACCCGGCTTCCATTTTCCCTCTCAGGCCAGCAGTTCCAAATTGAATTCCTATCAAGCAGTTAGGACATATGATCTATGCATTACACCGGCTCTGCACACGCTTACTTTTACCCAGTCTTCTCTCCAACTCATCACGGTCATTGGCTTTTGATAGTTGCTTGATCTCATTTCTGGTGGTCTCATTCTTATATAGTTGCGTTAGTGGTTTCGACCTGTCATATCTACAATAACATAGTACCTACCCTATCTTGCTCCAGCCACGAGATGACCAACTGTTCAATCGGTGCCGACATGCTCGCTAATAGTTGATGACAGTTTGTCAAAAGGTGATAGATGGTAGGGAAGTGAGAGATCATGGTGGCAGCGATTCTGGCGGATATAGGGGTGATCGGCGCCGTGATAAGATAACGTGCTGCTGCCATTTCCATCCGATCACCATATAATACCAGCAGCAAACTAGGCATAGACGGAACTCAAAGCATATAAATACACTTATATTATACACACTTCTATACACAATGCAAATAGATAAAAATAGACGGCTAAACATTACATTAAATCGTTTTCAAGTTCCTTTGCGAATTCGTCGTCATCGTAACTGTCACCGTCTTGGCCATCTTCATCATAGCTGAGGTGGGTAACGGAGATGGACGGGTTGTTATCCAAACGGGCCGACTTAGCCTGTGAATCTTCCAACAAATCAGCGGATCGTTCACGTTTGCGATTGTTTATAAGGGATTTACTGGAGGAATCATTGTCCTTGTCATTATTATCGTCGTTGTTTTTGTTTTTGTTTTTGTTTTGGTGGTTGTCGTTATCATTGTCATTGTCACTGTCGTTGTCATCATCATCATCGTCATCACTATCATCATCATCATCTTCTTCTTCCTCATCATCACCCGACGCCATAAACTCTTCTAATTCCTTGTCAGCTTCATCCCAGTCAATGTCTCCATCCGTTAAAGACTGGCGAAAATTCTCCACCACTGATTTTTCAGGTTGAGCTGATGAAACTTTGCTGGCACTTTTCGACCAGTGATCATCGGGTAAACCATTCGCTATTTCTGAAGAAAGGATGGGATCAAAAACTTCAATCAAGTAGTCAGTCTCGGGCACCCTTTTCCAGGCAGCGATACATGCGTATACCCAATCCGAGTAGACGATTTTAATGTTTGGATGAGAAGCAGCCATGCGAACTTTGTAGGTCCCTCCAGAAGTAGCGATAACATGGGTGACGGAATCAATCAGATCGGCAACCACCACTGCTCCAAAACTTCGGGCCCACTGGACTATGTCATAGGTATCAAAATTACGACCTAGCGGCACAATTCCAGATAATAGAAACACGCATCCGTCGAAAACTTTGCTTTTCAGCTGGGGAATAATTTCAGTGAGATCGGGCGTAATATTTTTGTTTTTGTCATAGTCGAAATAGAATTTTGTGTGAACATTTCGTAGTGCTTTTTCCAAATATTGTAACTCGTTGTCATTATCGTTCAAAACATGATCGGACTGGTTGTAATCTGCCGAGATATCAGATGTATTGCTGTCATCTGTAGCATTCAGTTCGGGAGTGGTAGTGGACGTTGAACTACCAGTGGACGACGTCGTATCAACCAAGTCCTCGTGATGTAGCTTCCTGTCTAGATCTTTTTGTAATTTTGCTAATGGACGCTCTAATTGTTGAGCTTCCAGTGAAGCAGAACGCTCACTTGCCTGTACACTAAGAAGCTCGACATTGTCTTCGCCACCACCTATGGCTACCAACTGTTCGACGGGCGATAGTTCTGCCGGCTCCGGCTCCGGCTCATCCTCGGATTCCACTAACTCACGCTCCTGTAAGTATGGCGTATCTGATTCAGACTCAGGTTGTATAGAATCCGCCGTTGCATCAGACGTCAAGGTCAAGGGCGGGTCATTTCCTTTTCCACCACCATTTTTAGTGTCCATAGAGGGCGTTGGTTCCACATTTGAATCTCCCTTTTTATCTACATCCATTTTCGCGCTACGAGTATCGCCACCGCTTCCGACTATTATGCTTTTCCTTTTCTTCATTGAAGACTCAACTACACCAGTCCTCTGAGGCAGAAAGCTTGAATTGATGTCTCCAATACCAACAAAAAAGTTATAAGGAACAACTTTTATAAGGTTGTTACTCCATTTCCATACATCGCCTCGATCATCAATGATTGCCACCATCGATGTGGACACGGGAAACAGACGCTTGAGAGATTTCTGTAATAAACTGCCACTATCATCACGAGATAGAATTCGATCAGCGAAATATTTGCCATCGGGATCAATAATGTTGGCAATTGCCCTGGCATAGGACTTTGTTGCCATTGTATATATATGCATTTCATAAATCTCGGCCATAGATTTCAAAAAGGCGTCCAGACCAGGCCTCAACTTGACGTAATACCAACAGAGAGTTGTTGGAGGGGGAAGAATGGGCTTATCTGAAGCATTGGCACGTATCCGGGGCGGCATTGGAACCGATTCCTCAAGACAAAAAGTCCGAACATCTTTCAGTGATGCGTGATTAGGATTATTCTCATCTCTCATCCATTCACCTATAGTGGGATCGACGGCAGCATGAATAACTGTTTGATCCAGATCAACCACCAAAATCAACTTTTTCTCTTCCAACAGTCTTTCTGAAGACGATTTTTCGATTCTTTCTGCTTCATTGTATGATACTTTCAATCCACTGGTATCGTGGGACATGGCAATCGGGGCCCTATCGGTGTTATTAAACTCGGTATAATCTTGTTCATCCAGGCTGCTTCCACAAAGCGCACATAATCCACCATACTGTACAGAGTGTGTGCATGGTTCAATTATAGAAACAACTGGCTCATGAGAACTGTCGACCTGGTCGCCAATTTGGAACAAATACGAGTGAAGAACGCCCTTAATTGGGGCTTCAAAAGATGAGTGAAATTCTTTTCTTACTCGGCGCATTGGCTGTTGAGATGAGGAAGGACTTGTTGGCACTGGACTTTGAGATTTTCGACCACCATCGTGGTTATAAATACCTGATGTGTTGGCGATAGCACCACCGTCAGTACCGGCAGTGGCACCTGGGACTTTATGGCCCGATGCTGTGTTGGTGCCATTGCTGTTACCATTCAACTCGTCTGATTTCAGATCATCATCGGGCTCATCTTCATCCTCGCCGTCCAGAAACGGCTCCTGTACATAATCCCAATATTTGTACCTTAATAGAGGAGTGTGCTTCTCTATATCAGTGTCTTCTTTCTGAAGAAGTCCCGTTATAATGACCGGAAACTTGACAGACACTGGTAAAGGCACCTTTGTCGGTTCAATCATTGTTGTAGTGCTGGAAACAAGTGGAAATTGGAAATCGGTTGTATGAAAATGTCATGAGAAAAGAAACCGGGGTAAAAAAAAACAAGCACTGAGTGACTCCACCCAAAACGTTCGAGGTTGGTTTCAACTGCACTAATTCTATATACAAACTCCCAACGTGCTTCGTTGGTTCGGATTTCGCAATGTTCCAACCCAAAATTAAGCCTGCCAACTTATCCAAGATTACACTACACACAATAATAATAATCACTTGATAAAGAAGTATACATCAACGTGATCTGTGCCCTTGCCCTGGAAGCGATGGACTTGTCTGTGCGGCGAGCTGGACTAGTTTTGTCAACTCCTTATTGGCTGACATCAGCCGTTTGGTCTTATCTGGCTTACAGGTTGCCTTATATTTGCAGCTATTATTCCAATTGTTTGGTTGGATTGCTTAGCGTATCAATGTTAGTTAGGCCGTGTGTTTGAGTTTGCATTACCTTGCTTACGAGACAGAATAGGCCATGTCAGCGAGTGCGAGTGCAACGGTACAGTAGCTCTGACGTTCTTCCCCTTTAATGTGGGAGATGGCTGACTACATATTGATCCATTATCATGCACGGTTAAATATGTGGTCTGAGCGACTGTGAGTCAAGTACAGTGTGATTGTGTGTGAAGTTGGGACAACAAGCTGGTTCACAAGTGATGTGGATGTGGATGTGGACCTGTGGACCTAATATAAAAATACACGCTTGTAAAAATGCCATTTGCCGTATATTACATTTATTGTGCGGGTCGTGCTGTGTGATATCCATGAGTTCGCTCAGCCGTGAACTGAAGCCCAGCAACCGCGATTGGCAACTTTAACTAATGACACACACGGCCAAAGGTAACTGGTGCCGCAGAGCAAAACGAAGAGCAATCAAACGCCAGCTATCACGACTTTGGTTTTAAGCAGGCAACCAGCCATGAGTGCGGCGCAACCGCGCCTATTATTATATGCAGACAGATAGTTTAATTTTAGATAAGAGCGTGTTAGTGAGCCACCACCACAGACAATTGGACATGTAAAAAAAAAAAAGGTACTCGGCAAATAAAAGTCATTTGCTTTTGACAAACAAACTCCGAGTGTCGTGAAGTTTCTATGGCTTGTGTTGAGATTTGGTTCCTGCTGCCGTGATTGAAAGGTAGATAGTATTCGTTTTGTTAGAACGGATCAGATCGACTCGATATCCAAACAATGCCGGGGAAAAAACGGACTAGAAGACCTACTTTCAGCAATATAGCCGCTTTGGAGTCTCACGGGCGACAGGCGCGTGACCTGCCTGAGGAAGATACTCGGGCAGCAGCCATAGGCGGAAGAGGTATAGAGATTGGAGGGAGCCCAGGAACCGTCAACCAAATGCCGTCGCCAGGCGCTGGAGTTGGCGCTGGTTCCACAGCCAACAACCCGATTCCAGGTCCCAAATCCACCTCTTTCAGAAAGTCATCTGGCTATTATCAAATTGCTGGTGATGATATGAAGCTATTAGATAATGATGATAGTGGATCACTGTATAATGAATACGGAGATACAGGTGGTGCCGGTGGCGGTGGTGGAGGAGGAGGAGGAGGAGGCTCTGGTGGGTCTGGATTGCTCAACTCTAATAGATTCGGACGTCTGTCCGTGGCTACCAACGCTACAAATGCCGAAACATCGTCACTTGAATCGAATGATTTGATGGATCATCGTCCTTCGTTAGCTGGTGTATCTCCAGATGCGTATCGTAGAATGAGCCGAGCAGCCGTAGGCTCGGAGCCTTTACCGGTCGGCGGTACTGCCATGTCTCCTGGCTCGTATCGTAAACAATCAACATTTATGCCTAGTAATATGGCAGTTAACCACCGACAGTCTAGTACACCTAGTTCAGGCATCCCCTCGAAATATACCAGTCCCGGTCTTGTAGAGAGATGGGTTCGTAGTCGTCGGTCGCTTTCTCAGTTACCATTGATTAATGACAACAGCCCGAACCATTTGCAACATGCAAGGGGTAATCGTACTATGGACTATACCTCACTAGCTCAAGGCGATGAAGATAGTTTTGCCATTGCCGTAGACGAAGAGGCAGTAAACGACGACGATGATGATGATGAGAATGATGGCGAGTTCGGTGCAAGAAATCGGAGCCAATTCTTGTCAGCGCCACATCGTCTATCTAGACTGGGAATTCCTGCTGGTACGACAGGAAGTGGAGGTGGTGGGTTTCTTGATGCGTCCAGTGATATAGAATCACTCAACTCTAAACCATCTTCCCGTCGCGGTAGTGATGCCTCGTCTTTGGATGACGTGTGCTATCCAATAGACTCGCCACGTCCTGATTCCACCACTGGGGGACCCAAAGTATGGCCAGACCTGTCAGTTCTTACCGAATTCGCCGAACAGGAGCTCAAAGAATTATCTGCAACCGAAGCTGCTGCTTCCAATAGGCCGGTTGCAGTTGAAGATTTCAATTCAGATGGATTAACTATCGCCATTGGATCTGATGACGATAGGGCCGTTTCGCCATTCACTAGTGGAATCCCCGAAAGAGGTCGATACGCAATTAATGAAGCAGAAGCAGCGGGAGGAAGATTACGGCCTCGTCGAATCATTCCCTGGGCAAACAATTTCAACAATAATGGATCAAATAAAAAGAATAATCGTGGAGGCGTACGAACGGCATTCCAATCGACCGACAGGCATATTCCGGGTGTTGACGAAAAGGCTGCCATGGAATTTCGATTCACGTATTTCTGTGATGATATGGAAGCAACTATTCATTCACCGACCATTTCTGGACTTCTTCAGCCCGGACAGACTTTCTCTAGTTTGTTTCCTCCCCGATTATCAGGCCGCTCGCCTTTTGATTCTGCTGCGCGTGGCGCCACTCCTGCGTACGAAGCACCCGATGTTGAAAGTACCACTACCAGACATACTGTTCAACCCCAACAACCGCAGGTTCCCCAGCCACCACAACAGCCCTTATCACAGGCGCTACCACATCCACAAACACAAACACAACCATCTACACCAGTCATGTCTCCCCCTTTAGCATATGCCCATCCACCTATCTCAACTACGAGTGGAGGCGCTGTTCCTGCCGACCATCGAGAATCCCAAGCATCAACAACTAATAATGGCCACACTGATCCAAATCCGTTTTGGCTGGATGTTCTAAATCCCACTGAAGAAGAAATGAAAGTTATCAGTAAAACTTTCGGCATCCATCCTTTGACTACCGAAGATATTTTCCTCGGCGAAACTAGAGAAAAAGTCGAACTGTTCCGCAATTACTACCTAGTTTGTTTCCGGAGTATTGATACAAACTATGAAAGACATAGGAGTAGACGTTCGGGTGCAGCGAGCGTAGCAGTGGATCCTGATGCCAACAGTGGCCCAAACAACACGACGTCCAACATTATCAGCTCGTTGACCAATTCTCGCGCCACTCGAGCTGGTTATACCGAACTCTTTTCTGGAAACACAGATCTACGCAACCGACGAGGTTCTTCGCTACGATCCGCGTCCAGTAAAAAGCGCCGAAGAGACAGGGCCAACGAACTGAAGCCACTGAACATGTATATTATTGTATTCCATGAAGGAGTTTTATCGTTTCATTTTGCTCCTACCGCCCATCCTATCAATGTAAGACGACGTGCCAGGCTTTTGAGAGACTATTTGACAGTTTCATCGGATTGGATTTCATATGCACTTATTGATGATATCACTGATGGATTTGCTCCATTGATTGAATCGATTGAGGACGACGTCAACCTCATTGAGGAGGCAATTCTTAAAATGCATTCAGGTGAAGATGACAGCGAGGATGATAGTGACGAAGAAGAAGATGGAGATGATTCCAGCTCTGCATCCAGCCGATCAACCAATATTAACAATCAGGAAATGTGGAAGAAAAAGGGCGATATGTTAAGACAGATTGGCGAATGCCGCAAGCGGGTTATGAGTCTTCTTCGTCTTTTAGGCAACAAGGCAGACGTTATTAAAGGATTCTCCAAAAGGTGCAATGAGCAGTGGGAGGTGGCTCCAAGAAATGAAATAGGTCTTTATCTGGGTGATATTCAGGATCACATTGTTACCATGGTACAATCGCTGAATCACTACGAAAAACTTCTTGCTCGTAGCCATTCCAATTATCTTGCACAGATTAACATTGATATGACCAAGGCCAACAACGACATGAACGATGTGCTGGGACGGATCACGGTTCTTGGTACTATTGTTGTTCCAATGAATGTAATTACTGGCCTATGGGGTATGAACGTGGTTGTACCGGGTCAAGAAGTGAATAGCTTGACTTGGTTTTGGAGTATCTGTTCACTGTTGCTTGTCATGGCTGTGCTATGCTTTTGGATTGCCCGCCGGATATATAAGATTGCTTAATACACTCTGTTGTTTGTCTCATTAATAGTCTTTATTAAATCAGATACTTTGGTGGTCAGTCAAACCGTTCTTGTCCGGGCGAAGCCCAGTCAGGATATATCTACTATCTAATTATGATCTTCTGGCAAAGACGATTTCTGCAGGGTGCTTGGGCAAAGTTACCATACTCTCATAGTCAACATCAGGAAGTGTATGGCCCTCTGGTAAGGTCCATTTTAGTTCACGGACAAATGTGGACAAAATGGTTCCTAGCTGAACAAAGGCAAACTGTTCGCCAATGCATCTGTGACGTCCGCCGCCAAAGGGAAGATATGGTGACCCGGCTCCTTTACTGACTGCACCGAAACCATAATCAACAGTCTGCTCCTCTTCTTGTTTAAGAGCATTTTTCACGGCCGCGGCCTCTAACCAACGGTAGGGATCAAATTCGTCGGCATTTTTGAAATAGGTATCATCCATGTGGGTATATCCGGGAGAAACCATCACGTAGTGTCCAGTGGGAACAATATAATTGGTGTTGGGAATGGCCAACGGACGCATGACTTTGCGGAAAATCGAATGTAAAGGAGAGTGTAATCTCAAAGTCTCTTTAATCACGGCATTTACAAGTGGCATTTTCTGAAGATCCTCATAACTAAGAGGATTCAACTCACCATCCTTGGACCGGCCACACACTTCTTCCTGTTCTTGCAGAAGCTTGTCAATGAGTTCAGTTTTTTGACCCAAGTGCAGCATGGCCCAAGCACTGGTAGAAGCACTAGTATGTTGTCCTCCCATAAGAATACCAATACAGAGATGAGCAATCTGTCTATCCGTCATTCGAGTTCCGTCTCTATAAGTTGAAGTCTTCATAATGGCATCAATCAAATCTCTGTCTTGAATATCGTTATCCTTACGTCTACGGCTTACAACATCCATATATTGTTGAGCAATCTGTTTTTGAGCGCGATCGCGTGCCCAATAATAGGGTAATGGTAAGTTGGGGAACACAAAATTAAGAGGTTTGAAACCCTTGTCGAGGTCCGAGTATAATTCGGCAGTGCGTTTATCGAACTTAGCACGCACTTCGTCTCCAAGAAGAGTGCGACTGGCGGTATAAATAGTCAATTCCGGGTTGGCAACAGTAACATCGACAGTATGATCAGCAGCGTTGAATAGAGGGTTGTGATTGATATAATCTACAATCTCAGAAACGATCTTCGGGACATATGACCGGAAAGCATCACGGGTCAATGCACCCTTTGCAAACTTCTTCTGCTGCATAAGGCGGTCGTTAGGACAGTCATATACGACCCCTTGACCAAACACAGGGGTGGTAAGATGCTTGTAAGCCTCTTCAGCAGAAACGTCAGCTAGCTTTCCATTAAAAACGAAATCGTTACCCTTGGGACCTAGACACACAGTCATGACACGGCCACAAAGAACAAATGCAAAATGATCACCGTATTTCTTTTGGTTTTCTCTGAAAAACTCATAGGGACGTTGGCCATAGGTCACGGCCGACCCGACCCAAGGGAACCAGTAGAACACCAAAGGCACTCGATTGGGATGTGTAAATAACAGCTGGCTTGCGACGTTCAACGACACAGCCAGAAACATCGTCACAGCCCATACCAAAGGAATAGATTTGTACAAAGGTAGCGCCACGAGGGCTGCTAGATAAGGAGTGGCATGTTGGTATGCGAATCCGTGTACATCAGCAACAAGACCCATTTTGAACACAAGGTGGGTTTTGTTCAAGCGAAGACCAGACACTGACAGTGTCAAAGGAGCGAGTATTTATGCTAAAGATGCAACCAACAAAAAGGATAAGCGAGTGTATGTGACCCGACGAAAAAAGTCACGCAAGACGAATAGCTGTTATAATAAAAATAGACAGCTGTCCGAAGGTTTGTATTGTGTTTCCTGATAAAGCTTGCTTCTGAACTGTGTGACAATAGCGCTGCTACAAACAGCTATAAATACAAATAGTGAGCAAACGATTGGTGCTAACAGAAATTGAACCTTTTCTTATCACGACGATTACGATCAGTACGGACACAGCTAATCAAGATGCAGTAATTCAGGGGGACGCGGGTGGAAAGAGGCGCTACTCGAGGAGCCGTTCAAGTTTGATGGTGGTGGATGGTGGTACGGGTGTGGAGCGCGAATGTCCAAACGAGAGCCAGTGAGTTTATAGTGAAAAGTAAGCTGCCCTCGAGGATTGTACGATATTTTTAAAGGGGTAAAAGAACGACGTATGCGGAAATGCGCGTGCGCGCGTCGGTCTACACGATAGATACGATCTAATACGAGACACAACCAGCTGAACAGCCGGATGATAGCTGCGGCTGATGAGCTCATGTTATCGTGCAGTTCAGGGGATAAATAAACATAGATCAGGAAGATCCTATATCAATGTACTTGATTCTGGGCAGAAGAAACTGCTCCAACGTCCAGTATGGCCTCCTGATACCATCCCAAGTCTTTTCGGATTGATGGTCCTTTACGGGCATAGGAATATAGCTGACCTCGAGGCCATATTCTTGAAGATCCAGTTCAACAACTTGCGTGTAAACATCGTAGCAGATCTGTCTATCGGCTCCTAGTCCGTTGAAGAAGGAAAAAATCCCACTTGGTTTCAGTAGTGCGACCACCATATCGAAGAATTCAAGCATGTCCTGATAATGCTCGGAAAAAGTATCGTAGTAAATCCCGTCAAAACTCACACCCTCTGCGATTAACGATGGCAAGCTATCTTGCCATCTACCGCTCAGGATCACCACATTGGGTCTATCATACCATCCATCAGCGCGCATTTTGGCTAGTACATCAGGGTGTGCTTCACTGATATAATGCTTTGTCGGGTGGTATTTGTCCTGAATATATGTGTCAATTATGCCCATTCCAAACCCTACGTTCAAAATAACATTGCTCTTTGTGGGCTCTGGAGAAGCGGTACAGATCAATTCTGCGCTCTTTTCCATAATGGGGGTCTCCCAATCCATCATGACGCCATCCTTTAGACTTTCAGTGATCAGCTTACCATCTGAGTAACACAGGTTGGATTTAAGATACGCATCTTGGTCCTGGGCGGTGTCGCCAGAAGTGGTCTCTTGGACTTCTGTAACTTCTGTAACTTCTGTAACTTCTGTAATGTCTTCTGTGGTAGTGTCGTCTTGTACCATCATACCCTTTATCCTTCTCAATAGAACTTCTGCTCGCACTCCAGCTGCTACAAATCTGTCATAGAGAGACTTTGGCAGTCCTCGTCTCAGTGCAATGCACCCAGCAGTCTCACTGTTATCATCGAGCATCATCCAATTAGCACCGTAATAGAACAAATTATCAATCAGTCCCTGAGCTGCAGAGACCACTTTTTCGTCCTCACTCCATTCAAGTTTGAAGCTCTCACATATCCTATGCAACGGGCTTGTGCCAGTGGCTCCGCCGTCAACTTCTGATATATCTTTGAGTCCCAAACGTTTGGCCTCTTCGATATCCTTCGTGGTTACCGTAGCTGGCACATCGCCATCCAGACACTCTCTTAGTTTTTTAACATATTCACGTTTATCAATGGGATCAACTTGGAACGTGCACAACTGAAATAATTCTTCTGCTGCCTCCATTTTTCAGCTGGTATTAATATTGATACCCATTCAGACGAACCACATCTAAAATTTCCAGTTAGATGCTGTAAATTATTCCAGCCGCGCAGCTCAGGGGTATCTATGCATAGGGTATCTATGCACGGGCCATATATCATGATGAACTAACTTGTGAGATGGTCTAAAGGTGACTAGAAAAAATTGGCCATATATACGGTCGCCCTGGATTATCCTCTCCTGTACTTGTTATTATTATTATTATTATTAACGTTATCCCTCATTACAAAATTGTCTTTATATTTATTTTTCGTTCTACATGCAACCTGGGTGCGGCTGTTATCATATCAAGATATCGGCCCGCCTGTCTCGATGTTCCCTCGGTGGCGAAGCTGCGATACTACTCAGTGAACCCAGACGTTAGAAGACAAAGAATGCTTGTCTTTGGAAAAGCTTTCCCAAGAGTGGCATTGGTTCGGAATAATGGCTTTGCAAATGTTTCATCAATCCTGCAGAATAAGAACAGCTTCCATGCCTGTGCTCCAGCATGGAAACGTCACTATGAGCCCATGTTCCAGAATGTTGCAGCAGTAGCACCCGAATCATTACCCAAACCAAAGGTAATAAAGAAGAAGAAGACTAAGCCGGGTCGATGGAGATCTCGTTTTATTACTCTGGGGATTTTTGGTATATCTATTTATTCATATGACTATTACTTCAATGCTTCAGCCATAACGAGAACTCTCCGATGTGTATATGATATCCTTTATATAGGATTGGATTATCGATTCAACTTTGAAAAAGGTAAAGATATTGAAGCACTACATCAGCGATCTGCTGATAGGCTCTATGCGTTGGTAACGGCCAATAAAGGATTATATATAAAAATGGGTCAAGCAGTGGCTATTCAGGGCGGGGTGTTTCCTCCTCAGTTCAGAGACATATTTGCGCAATTGTTTGACAATGCACCGCAGGACGACTGGAAAGATATTGAGAAATTATTCAGAGAAGAGTTTGATGGACAGACTCCTGATGAGTTTTTCGCCTATATTGATCATAGGGCTATTGCCAGTGCCAGCATCTCTCAGGTCCACAAGGCAAAACTCAAAGGGTCTGATGAATGGGTTGCAGTTAAGATTCAGCATTGTGATTTGAAAAAACAGGTGGCCTGGGATTTGGCTGCCTATAAAGGGCTGATGTGGGTATATGAAAAGATCCTCTTCAAGGTGCCCATTTATTTCATAGCACAGCATATATCGAACCAGCTATCGGAAGAGGTCAATTTCCGACATGAAGTGGATAATTCAGAGCGATTAAGAGAGTTCATCGAGAATGATTCGAGTTTGGCTGGTAAAGTACATATTCCCATTGTACACGAGAATTTATCTACTGGTCGAGTGATTGTATCAGAATGGATAGAAGGAGTCAGTCTGAGTAACCGGGACCTAATAATAAAAGATCGATACAACACGAACCAGGCTATTAATCTTTTGACAGAATTATATGCTAAACAGATTTTTGAATGGGGTCTAGTTCACTGCGATCCTCATCCGGGAAATATTATCTTACGAAGAATAAACAATGGAAGGCAGCAGCAGCTGGTACTTATTGATCATGGCTTGTTCATCCATGAAGCGGAAAAATTCCGTAAACAATATAGCCAACTATGGAGAGGAATGTTTCTTCTCGACTCCAAGGCGGTTGGCAAGGTTGCTAGTGAATGGGGGTTTGGAGATACCGAGATGTTTGCATCCACCACCATGATGCAGGCGTATCGAGGGGGCAAAGGCAGTGATGATGACGATGCCAAAACCGCACCTGGAGACCATGTGTTGTCGGAAGATGAGAAATTCAGACGTGAGGACGAAACGCGAAACCGGTTCCAGAATTTTATGAAGGACACGACTAAAATTCCCCTGGAACTGATCTTCCTAGGTCGTGCGACGCGTATTCTTCAAGGGTGCAATTACATGTTTGGCTCGCCAGCTAATCGAGTTAAAATATTCGCCATCTCAGCTTCTCGTGCCACTACCTACGACACAGATCTGTCATTTAAAGGAAGACTCGTTGCATGGAAGAATCATTTTGTGTTTCTCACGGTGGTGTCACTCACTGACATTTACCATTTGTTTGTTCGTATTCGTAACATTTTTGTCACAGAGTACGGCTCGTTTGAAGAGTTTGAAGACAAGTATGATGACCATATTAAAGAAGTTCTAGACGAGTTGTAAGTGTAGCGCTGGGTGGTAGTCAGTAACTGTGTAATTGTAAATAGAATGAAATTAATAGAAAGGAGAGAAAAGAGGTCAGTGAATTCTTTGTATATTATATTTATATTCTGATCTTTCTGATCTTCTGATATTCTGAACGACCTATGCTACTACTACTACTACCGCTAATCAAACGGGCCAGACCCCCAAAAATAGTCAGGTGACCACCGCTGGCAACCCCCACGAACTGCCAAATTTACCCGATTTAACCGTCCACCACTACGTAAAGATCCGGGCCATAACCTGCCAGTCAGAAAGACCTTTGTAGGTGCGCATTCCAAATCGATTAACTCCACGTTTCCCCCGAACAGCCACCAGTAGCCAACGCATTCCCAAACGCATCTGTCTCTGTCGGATATTTAACAAGTTGTGATTCTCATTTCAAATGAACTCTTTTAATCATTTTATTGAAGGCACCATTGATTTTGAAGGACAAGTAAAGGTTGAAAAGTTGACAACCTATTTGTTGGTTGTAGGTGGTATTGTTAGCTTCTTGGTTGGTTTTGCTAGTCAGGAGTTGTTGAATACTGTTTATTTATATGGTGCTTTTTTTGTAGTCACGTTGTTGATTGGTATTCCTGCCTGGCCCATTTATAACAGAAACCCTGTCAAGTGGCAGAGCCCGCGTACTGCTGGTATTAGTTATATCCAGATTGACGAGATCAAGAATTAATAATAGTTGGAAAGCATATACAATGGCTGACGATGCGCTGTACCTGGGGTTGGATTTATCCACTCAACAGCTCAAGGGAATCGTGGTGGACTCGTCGCTAAAGCCCTTGTTTCACACAAAGGTTGAATTTGATAAAGACCTTGCCGAATATAAAACAGTCAAGGGTGTCTATAACAATCGGGCAGAGAAAGAAGTGCAGGCTCCAGTTGTCATGTGGTTAGATGCGCTTGACTTGTTATTCAAACGAATCGTGGATGCGGGTGAAGTCGACCTTTCCAAGTTAAAAGGTATCAGTGGGGCTTGTCAACAGCATGGAAGCGTTTTTTGGAATTCAAAAGCCGAGGTCACTTTGTCAAAGCTGTCTTCAAACGGGGATGCTAGTCTTAAAGACCAGCTTCAGCACTGTCTGTCTTGGCAATTGAGCCCCAATTGGCAGGATCACTCAACTGCCAAGGAATGTCACCAGTTTGAGGAAGTAATCGGTGGCAAGGAGAAGTTGGCTGAAATCACTGGCAGTGGACCTCATCGAAGATTCACTGGACCACAGATTTTAAAGTTGAAGCTGCGCTCTCCAGAGCTCTATAATGCTACTGATCGAATTGCTCTTGTTTCGTCTTTTATTGCAAGTGTATTAGCAGGAAAATTCGTCGGAATCGACATGAGCGATGTTTGTGGCATGAATCTATGGGATTTGAACAAAAAGGATTGGTCTCTTCCGCTTCTTGAACTCATTGCTGGGCAAGATGAAACGGTAGACCAGGTTAAGCATAAACTAGGACCGGTGGAGCCAAGCCCCAAGTCAGTCAGCTCTATTAGTGGTTACTTTACTGAAAAATATGGCATTTCAGAAAACTGTCTGATTGTGCCGTTTACTGGCGACAATCCAGGAACGATTCTATCCATGCCTCTCGAAACCAATGATGTCATTGTTTCTCTTGGAACTAGTACCACTGCTCTTGTAGTGACTGAGAAATACGTCCCATCTGCTATGTATCATATGTTCACCCATCCCACTGGCAAGGGCTACATGGGAATGTTATGCTATTGTAACGGAGCCTTGGCTAGAGAACAGGTCCGGAATGAAATCAACAAGACTTATGGCATATCTGATAGCCAAAGTTGGGACAAGTTTAATGAACTGGTGCTTAGCCAGCCCGTACTAGGCCACACTCCAGATGAGACGTGCATTGGTTTCTATTTTCCGCTAAGTGAGATTATCCCAGACTGTTCAAGTACTCTAAAGCGACTTGTTTGGAAAAAGGGGCAATTGGAACCTGAGGATGTGCCCGAGTCTAGTATTGAATGTGCTGCATGGAAGAAGCCTGACGACGACGCTCTGCGCATTCTGGAATCACAGGCCTTGTCTATTCGATATCGTCTTGCCCCTATGTTGACCACTCAATCCAAGACTCCAAGAAAAGTGTACTTTGTTGGTGGCACCAGCAGGAACGATGCCATCTGTAAAGCACTGGCTCGAGTCTTGATGCCATCGGAGGGCTCTTACCGTCTGGATCTGGCGGATGCCTGTGCCAAGGGCGCTGCGAATCTGGCGGTGTTTGGTGCATCCTCTTCAAACTCAGCATGGGAGGACTTTATCAGCTCCAACTACGACTACAGCTCCCAACAAGCTGTCGGTGGGCATCACGAAGAGGATCTGTACGCGAGTGCAATTGATACTTTTACAAACAGTGAAAAGTATTTACTTGCACATGTTTAATCAATCTGTTTTCCTTGCGGTATGGAAGTCTTTAGATATAATAATTAAAGAATTTATACAAGCAACAGCGCATATAATCAAACCCACAATAATAACAACAACAATCTTGCAATATTCCTACTACTCATTTATTTGGAAGCATTGGATGCAGCCGATGCTCTTCTCTTGCGATCCGATGTCCATAGGTTACCAGTGTACTCTCTTTGTGAGATGTGATGCTGGTTATTTCCAGAAGGAGATGCCCCCCATGTGAAAGCCCACTCCATGAAGGACTTTCTACGAGGAGTTGGAAATTGATTTGCGTTCTGATTGGGATTCATTATGAGAATTAAGCCTAGATCGAACAATGTGCTAAACAGTCAAAAAAAAACTGTAAGGCGTGCTATGAAGGAAAACACCGAAAAAAAGTCAAATCTGCCAAGGAATAATGCCTTCCTTTATAGTCTTGGGTCGACATTATCTGAGGGAAATAGAATTGCCACCAGATCCAGACACAATGCTGATGGCTGCGGGGTATTTCTCCACTAACAACAAGCCTGCGGTGGGCAAGGCAAGGGTGCGTGACCTCATCAAGGAACCAGAAAAGGTCAGGTCGATTACCAATTACTCAGCTTATGGTTCTTTATCAGTTGATCAAGAAGCTAACTCAGAGGCATTGGGAGACGGACGGCACTGCTCCGATAGGGACTCCGATTGATGGTTTAGTAACCTAATAGTGGCAGACGCCGACGGTACTGGAAGTGCGCATTCAACGGGAGGACGTGGAGTTCTGAGGACGACGCCCATGATTTCATGGGCGGTCAAAACGACGAGATAAGAGGCCATAGAGAGTAAGCTTATTCAAGTGAGTAATCACATATCTGGGTAGAGATGTATGTGGTGTGCTGAGTCGACAGATATTCCAGTGTAGATTCTGCGGTCTGCGGTCTGCAGTCTGCGAGATAAGAGGATGCAGGGTCACCGTGTGGGGTACATACAGAGTACATTGATCAATATATCTATCCATACCTGAACCTTGTGTTCTAATTATTTGGTTGAGACGGTTGATTATAAATAAAATTGTCATGGTAGTACATGCGAGTTTTGTATCACGCAGCATTCACTGCAACGGATCGTTTATTGGATGAGTCGAGCAGCGTCTCCTCTCTGGCACGCTTGAATGAACTCGGAGAAACAATGGATGCCGTCGTTGTCGCTGTTGTTGTCGCTGTCGCTGTCGCTGCCGTCGCCGCAGCATCGCCATCTAAAACTTTCTCGATTTCTTCCATGCTCTTACATCGACTGATTGCCTGATACAGCTTGTGCTTGCCTGGAATGAGTTGTAACAGACAGTATTTAGTGTTTGTATAATGATTATCAAACTCACGGCATAGCTTACTGTACTCCTTTGCCACTGTTAGCCAGCCCACGAGACCTGAAGGGCCAGGCACGGTTGCGCCAAAACAGCTAGGATTGCTTTCGGCTGCTCGCGCAATCATGGCACCATCAACTTTGTATTTCTCCATTAGAGGAGCCAGATCGTATCTTCCCCTGACGTCACCATTTACCACACAGGCCACGCCTGCCTCATGGCATATACTAGCGATGCCTTCTAGATAATCGCGGATTACAGGCTCTCTAGGTCTCATAGGAGTCGTGCGACAGTGAACCGAGACACAACTGATGCCTGTTTTAATAAGCCGCTTGACGAGCTCATAAGTATCATGACTATTTTCCAAGATGCGGATTTTGACACTGATTGGAATATGAAAAGGATTACCGACCTCTTCCACCAACGCTCGTAGAATGGCTTCGAGAAGATCTGGAGTTCTCAGCAACGCAGCGCCCATGCCCGAATGGATGGAGAAATGTTTGGGACATCCGCTATTAACGCCGATTTCATCGACATCGCCGGCTACAACCTTTGCCGCTTGCACCGCGAGTTCAGGTGATGCGGTCCCGAGTTGGAATATCAGTCTAGATTTCTCCTGCTTTGGATAAGTCCTAAACACCAACTTTTCATTTTCATTTTCAACAAAGTCCACACACTGTATCCTGTTGTTCCATACTCTTTTACACTGTATCAGCTTCTTGTCGACTATTTCTGGTCCTAAGGTACGACGTTAGTGGGAGTCTACCAGTTGACAGCCAACGCTCGCGCTCGCGCTTTCTCGCGCTTTCTTACCATATACAAGGTCTGCTCCATATTTTAGAGACAAAAGTCGCACTGGCAACTCGCTCACCCGCACCTATCCTGTTAGTTTTCCATGTTCCTCGAGATCGAGCCCCTGTAGTTTATTTACTTACCATGGGTGCCAGGATCAGTTTGCCTCTGTAATCGAGCATCTCGCTTTACGTTGCTATTAGACAAAAATTTGACTTGACTCGTCTCAGCAGTTATCAAAGTACTGGATCATCCAGATAAATTATTTGGAGCTGATCTGCTCCTATACAAGGATTTCAAGGATTTCAGCATCTTATCGGGGCCAGGTACACAATCACGTGACTATTTCATTTTCTTGATAGCGACATGCTGCGGACAGAGGTCTCCGTGAAGATCTGTCGATTGAAGCCTCGACGCCTCCGCCCCAAACAAAGAATCGCTATCGTACATTGTTCAGGGCGTGATAGACGTTGACTATTCCATTTGTATTATGAGTCGAATGAGCCATTTGTTGCCTGCTTCGGCACCAACCCAATACAATCTCCATTCTCCGCGAAGCGGAGCCACGGTTCTGGGCAGCGCGCCCAGCCGCCGCAGGTTGAGACGCCGGGTCCTCTTACTCCAAGACCAGTACACAGACGTGAGGTTTGGACGTTGTCAAACTGTGATCGGTTGAGCAGAGCGGGTCATGGCCCACCGATATATATTGATTTATTTATATATATTTTTAAATAAACTAATAGACAGCTAGAAACGTGTTTAGAATCTGTTCATCGTAAAGGTAATCATTAAGGTCGTTAGTGTACGGTATCAAACCATACTAATAAAAAAATAGAACCGCATTTCAGCGATTTGAAAAGCGAGACAGCTCATGAGATGTACCATGAACCAGTCTTGATTTCCCGCACGTAATCATCAGCATTGACCTTTTCTAAAATGTACATGGCCATTTCATCGGCCTGAGCATCCTGTTCGTCCTGATCTTCTTCGTTGACCATTGTACTGTTACTTCCTTTGCGGCCGTCTCTATCAGCAGCAGAGGGTAGGTGCTGTTCAGCCAAGCCAGGCGACACGAGGTCAGGCGAATCCACAACATCAGATACAAAGAAAGATTCACCAGTCATCTGCGACGCACGAAGCAGTACGGGTGAATAGCGACTGGAAGAGGTCGAGGGATTTGACTGATGGGAGTGAATGGTAACTAGTGATGGCGTCGTTACAGACATTAAACCGATTGATGATTCAGGGCCTGCGCTGGGGTCCAAACAAGCCAGATTACTCTGGCTATGGCTATGGCTCTGATTCAACAGCGGTAATAAATCTCTGGAAAAACCACCACTGTTAATGAGGACTTTGCTCGATGATAAGAACGAGGCAGGAGGCGACGAGTTAAGAGCAGGGCCACCACCTGGGGTGTTGAGGCCAGATGATAGAGGAGTGGGTTCTTCTGATAGGGTGAGAATGGAAGTGGCGGCGGTCGAAGATGAAGGGGTTCGTGAGTAGGATGGGTGTTGTTGTAGAGGAGGTAGTTGTATTTGCTGGACCTGCAACTGTTGTTGATTAGACATGGATACTATTGATGAGGCATCCGAATCATGCAAGTTTGGGGCCCGAGTGTTTTCGCACGTCTCTTCGAACGAAATGGAGATAAACTCATCTGAAGAGTCCAGCGACTCTTTAATCGGTGATAACGCCTCGTCGTCCGAGTCGCATCTATTTCGAACTGTTCTATTGAGTTTTTGAAGTTTTCTCGTAAGAGATCTCCCTAACGCCATATTGTGGTGAAGAAAAATCGCTCTTACCAAATAGATTTATAACAATAGATGCCAACCAGCACGAGCTGACAATAGATTGTTGTTATTTCAAAACGACCCTACCAATCAAGACACAAGCGAACAAAAAAAAATTAATTCCACTATGGAATGAAAAATATCGCGCGAGGAGGGGAGGTTCTGTCAGGTTAATTATATATTTTGACGTTGGTATGCCACCCCCGACTGCAAACGGTAGTAGCAGCAGCAGCACCGTTAGTAGTTCTCTGCGCTCCACCCCTCGCACCCCTGCTATTCCAGCCTCCGGCGGCCTGGTCCATCAACACAATCTGTGTAACTGGCTCACTGGTAAACTAACCATACTGTACGTGCTGCAGAAGAAAGCGCAGCGTCTGCCGCTTGTGTACTTTTCTTGTCACTTTCTGTATCTGATTCGTCACTTTGCCGAGAACTTTGACTCTGTTTACAGTACTAGGCAGCATGAAGAACATACATGACTGTTTTCTTTTGGGAAATATATATTTTTATGTAGGGTTATTTTTTTTTTTTCCCTGTACCCGTTAGGGTAAGGAGGCAAGCCACCGGTGGGTGGCTAAAACGTTAGGGTTAAGCGAAACAGGTCTCCGAAGTGTGTAACATTTAATAGCTAAGTTTGAGTGGAGCCCCGACAATTGGATATGAGGAGGAAGTTGGTAGATGAATGGAGGGGGGGGTAGTTGCCAGGAGGTGGCCAGGGGGTCGTTAAGGGTCGGGTCATTAGGGGTTTATCATTGATATTATTTGAAACAGCGTAGATTCATGAGATCTAGAACTTCTTTCCTCACCGACAGGAGTCACAGGGTAGTAGGAGACATAGGAAATGTGGACACAGATGTAGACGTAGATGTAGATACAGTGTGACAGACGAGAAACAAAAAAGAAATCCCAGGTCGAGACGGCGGCCCTCAGCGCGGGAGCTGTCAACCTTCACTCATACCTTGCTTTGGTGATTGCATGCACTCTTTTTGTACATATTAATTATTGATTCAACATGTTACCAGAACACGCGGGGATGGCTGCTAATCAGCCGCTAGCTTGGGCTCGGCCCAACTGTCGCCAGATACCGACCCGAGCGACCAATTAATTGACCGCGATATTTCCCAGCCTAGCTTAGTGTCAATGTCATTTAACTTCAGCCAAGGAAGGATATGGCAAATAGTCTAAACGTTCGACTATGTACAAAACGCTTGTTTCCCTTTGAATCATTGGCACAGCAACCGATCAATGCCTCCTCCTCCTCCTCCTCCTCCCCTCATCCCTGTTCCCATTTTAGTGTTTACGCGTAAATGTGTGTCTGATAATAATTATCGTTTGATGTATTATTATCTAATGGTAATGGTAATATTAGCATGGATACAGCACAGCTAGTTAGCAAGCTATACGTCGATACTGCAGGAGATATTATCGGAGAAAGGGAGCAAGAAGGCCCAGAAGGCGGCGGCGACGACGACGACGCCAGCGATAACTTGCAAATGCATTGACACACACTCGGGAACTACTCGCAAAGCGGTTTTTTTGCGTGGTGGAAACCTCAAAGGCATTGCCGAATCTTACAAGTTCCAAAATAGAACCACATACGACTCAAAACTGAAACAATTCGATGAATGCTAAGCGATGGGCTCTCCTGCACCCGGCAGGCGCTGGCGGCTACTGTTTGCTGCTCACCACCGCTTCCTCTCCTCCCAATAGCCTCCACCGCATACATACGCATACATGGCTGACTCTTGTCCGACTCTCACCCTAGCCATGACAGAATCATATCGAGTCATCCAATTCAATTACCCTCTCCTAACCGCAAATCAAGCGAAAAACCTGTCGAAGATTCCGAAAACTCCTCAAAAAAACAGCTCTGAAATTGCAATCCAAGACCAAACACAGGGCAAAGATATACTAGGACTCTCGGAGACGACACACTTTCTACCGGCTCGCCTGGCTGCCGCATATGCGCATTGCGCTGCAACGGGCCCCGTAGGCCCCGTAACCATAGAAACGCTAGGCCGCTTACGCGGCAAGTAAAGGCCACAAACTGCACACCACCAGTCTAGATGGCGTGGGCAAGGACCTCTCACCCTTTGGTACCATCGTTTCCATTGACACGGCGTACGGCAGCGAAGCGTCGAGTCGGCTCTGATAACAAACGGGAACCATGCCACTCGTCGTCTGTTCGACACGGCACTGGCACAACAGCCCACCGTCGGTGACGCCTGTCGGGACGAGGGGCCACGCCTCCGGCGGCTGGGCTCTGCCCAGACCCGTGGCTCGCTACGCTCGACTGCCCACTCCACCACGCACCGAGCGCAGCGAGCCACGGGTCTGGGCAGGGCCCAGCCGCCGGAGGCAGACCTGCGGTGCCGCTGACGGAGTCGCGCCCGCAACTCAGTGGGCCGGCTGTTCTCTGCGTACCCGCCGCCCAGTCCGTCTGCTTTCATCAAGCCCTGTCTCAGATACTGGTGCCCGCAGCGCAGGCTATCATTGTTCTAGTACGCAGCAGCATAAATGGAAGCCTGCAAGAGGATGTGGATTCCTAATAGGGATGACCCTGACTCGCTGTCGAGGAGGAGTCAATGGAAGAGCTGTGGCTAAACGAGCGAGGGTGGGCGCGAAGGCGGGCGTGAAAGCGAGCATGAAAGCCAGTGTGAAAGCCAGTGTGGAAGCCAGCGTGAAGGGAGAACCGTCTTTTGTGCGTCCTGGGCATGCTGGACACCCTCGGGTCTCCGTCTTCACCCCGTGTGCTCAATGCGGCATGCAATAGATCACAACGTCTCAAACGCCCGAGAACACTGATATCTGGATCTACGCATGCGAGCTAACTTTTACGGTAACAGTGCCAGTGAACCGCGTCTCGCTATGGTTCCTCGAAGTCTGACCGAGTGGGACGGCCTATTCCTTGATGCACCAGATAACCACACCCCGCACACATGGGATAACTTTATCTGTCTACTCGACGGCAAATGGAAATGGAAATGTAAATGGCCGCCGGCCTTATCGCCAATTGCTTGACCCTCCCCGTAAACAAGTGGCCCCAAGTGCTCAGTTCGCCTACATGGACCGGGAATCCAATCAACCATCGATAGCCCGCCAGATGTGCCATCGAGATCGGGCTGTCCCGCGCGATCGCCAGGCCCAGCGCCCCCAGGATCCGCATCTTTTCAAAACAGATCACCGGTAGGCCCCTGGAACCCTGGTGCTGCCTCCGGCGGCTGGGCGCTGCCCAGACCCGTTGCTGCTCGCTTCGCGACCAGACAGCACGGAGCCGACAGCCAGAGTGACTTCT
>JAJMIG010000149.1:0-30335 GCA_030583365.1 Sugiyamaella japonica | reverse complement strand
CACAGCCCTCCGCGAAGCGGAGCAACGGGTCTGGGCAGCGCCCAGCCGCCGGAGGCAGAGCCCGGGGCTGCAACAACGGCTCTCGCCGGCAACGTTCAGTGACACCAGCAACAGCGGTGAATGTGAAATGTGGTGGGGGTCCTATTTATTATCTGCACAAGTTCAGGTAATTAAACGCAAATTCGACGCCGCGAACTTAAGGTTCGGCTTGATAATTGTTTGCACGACGGATACCGGATCCGAGCCAGCGTAGCATCACAGAATCAGTTGCCAGTCCCCTGGGTGTCTCTTTCAGCCAGAGCCTACCATTTACGAAAGGTTTGAAATGATCTGTGAGGAAAACAAATTAAGCCCGTCGATCTTATCGTTTTAGGTCGCTCTCGATGACTCAGGTCAAGGGTTAGTAGCCGTAAACCGTAATTCTAGGGGTAGCTGTGCCTGACTAACAGAATTCAATGAAAAATTAATAATTAGAAGAAGGGCAGATGCGCGGTTGCTGTGTTAACAAGATGCGGGAGCGTTCTTTGAGCTTCCATTAGCCTAGAGTGCTAGAGACTGTGAAAAGTGTCGACAGTTACAGAGCACTCTGCCATGTCTATACTCCATCTACTAAATATAGGGACATGTGGAATCCATTCGACACTGCTATCCGTAATAGGACCCTTATTACAATCTCCTGGAAGCTTAGCTCGCAAATGAGGCCGGCCGTTTATAACTCGGATATCGCTGTATGCCGCTGAATTTTCTCGGCGTGTCGGTAACATTGGCTATTTTTTGTGATATCCGCGCCGATGTTTTATCAGATACTGGTGCTGTGCGCTCATCATTAGTAGGTGTGTCTTCACAAACGACGCCGAGCTCAAAATCTTTCAGTGCATCATCAAATATTTGAATCATCCATTTATACAGGTTGGCATCATAATAGTTCGGTGACTCGACAAATACCGCCTTGCGAAGCTTTCTGAGATAGGGCAACGTGGGTCTGAAAAAGTCGGTGATCTTTCGAATCATGAGCTCCTCAAAAAATTCGTCATTAGTTGCAATAGCTAGTTTTTCACGACGAAGATCTTTACAGTTCATTGCATTCCAACAATCCAACTCGATACATTCTTCACGAGGTGCCTCGGGCCCATTGTTATGCACTGCTTCCCATACAAAGCACCAGAAAAACGACTCTAAATCATGATAAAAGTTATGTTCAACGTATACTTTGGTGTGAAGGAGCTCCATGGCTACAAAGGCCCTCAGACTCACGTAACCCCATTGCCAGCCTGCACCTGTACTACCACCACCATTTGGGCCGTCAAATTCAAGCGAACCATTTAATCCAAACAAATACCCAGTCTTTTCATCGTGAGAAATCATGATATTTTTGGGAGTAATATTTCTATGTAGAATGTTGGCGCTTTCCCCTAAACTCTGATGTCCTTTAATGGCGTCTCGGAATGCATAAAATATTCCTTCCAGGCTTGTTACATGACATAGGGGCTTGATATACTCAAATACCTGCCGAAAATGCGTCGGGTTTCTCGACATATAGTACTCTGCCACATCCACCAACGATCGAGCCGCCTTTCTATTTTGATAGACGACCAAACCGTCTTCGTTATCGACATTAACTAGCTTTCTTCTTGATAGTGGAATGGAAAGATTCCCTCTTATTCCAAACCATGTCGAGTCTACCTCTCTTCCCCCAGGTAAAAGTGTCACCATTTCACTATGAAGAAGCGTCGCCACATGCAATACCTTTTTGTCCTGCGCTTTACGGTATAGTTCAAGCTCTTTGTATACTTCTTCTTCATCCTGCCAAATATCCCGTAGTAGGTAGCTTGTACCCTCTGGACTGCGAACAGCCCACAGCGTTTCTCCTCTTACGCATAATCCAGTCTGTTTATACAGAAGTTCATCTACAATGTACAAAACCTTTGGATTCAGACTAATCCTTTTCTCGATTTTTGGAGACACTGCTGTAAACCCCGAACTGCTACCCGAGATCCTCGATGGTTCTTCAACGAGAGACTGTGACAGTTTATTTTCCTGGTATACATCTTCTACTGGAGTAACATTCTCGGCCTCATCCAACGAGTTGACTACCGAGTCGTCGGTTCGACCAGATAGTAGAACGTCGTCCAAATCCGAATCTCCTTCTTGGAGCTCATTTAAAGGCTCATGCATATGGCCTGTATTTTCATATGTTGCTTTGAAATGAGCCACGCCCACAAACTTGAATACGCTTTTCCATATTTCTTTATGTGAAGACTCGGGATGATTCACTGTCTCGAGAATATTCAGAGCCAATCTTTCGTCCACATAAAACCCACTCAAATTTCGGTCAAAGATTTCCGCCAGTGAATAATTATCTTCATAGTCTAAATGTTTGGCAGGGTACAGGCTGTTTAATGCTCCTACGAAATCTAGAATGTGTAATTTTCCCAAAGGAACCTCAACAAAGTTCCGGTTGGGGTGATTAATGAGAAATTGGTGGAATTTTTTCGACAATTCATCCACAGAGTCCATCAGAATATCGTCATTTTCGGTGCCAAAGGTTTTCCTGAATATCAGCGGCCATTGCCTGTTAAAGAGATGTTCAAGCTCCTTTTCTCTGGCCAAAATGTCGATATCATCTTCCTGTAGCACTGCTGTCGATTCCATTTGGCTGGCTGTTGTTTAGAAGGTGATTTAAGTATATTCAAAATTATATATATACAAAGATACTCACTCTGTTACGCATTTTCAGAAGCAAAGTATGGTAAATATACCACAAAGGGAAGGCATAAAGAGCTACCTTGTTAAATTTTAGGTTAAAGATCTGGGCACGGACAGAAAATCCCAAATTAGAAGCTGCTATTCAACAAAGATCCATCGAGAGTAAGTCAGTGAGTTAGTGGGTGAGGTTATATCTGAATCTATTATCTAGAGACATTGTGAGATGTCAGCCAGCGCCTCTGGTCGAGCGGCACCAGCCAACCCTCTCACCCTTACCCAGCCTGCTTACATGGAATCCATTCTCCATCATCACCATCATCCATCCATAGTATCTCGTTCTCTTGACCGACTGAATCATTGATATCGTAGTCAAGTAATCAGGTTTCTCAATTACACAGTCCAGTCAGAATGGAACACCATCAAGTAAACTGGGGTCGTCCTCGTGACGACGTCTACGGCGCGTATGATAAAAGTATTCATAACGCCACTGCATCAATGCCCACAGTCCATACTCAACAGCCTATAGTCACTGGCACCAGTGTAATTGGCATCAAATTTGACAAGGGGGTGATAATTGCAGCGGACAATTTAGGTGAGTAAGGTAGAATTGAGTAGTGGGTAGTGGGTAGCGAGTCAGAGTTGATACTAACCGAATCAGCGTCGTATGGCTCTCTGGCAAGATTCACCAATCAGGAACGTTTAGTCAAGGTAGGAACCGAGACGGTTGTAGGCATTGGTGGTGATATTTCTGATTTGCAGTATTTGGAAAAGTATCTCGAGGATCTTGAAATCGATGAAAATTACGATAACGACGGTCAATCGTTGTCTGCTAAGCACGTCTACTCGTATCTGTCGAGAACGTTCTATAATCGCCGGAACAAGATGGATCCATTGTGGAACTCGGTTTTGGTGGCAGGATTGGATAATGAAGAGCCGTTTCTGGCCTATGTAGACTTGTTAGGAGTCACGTATTCGGCACCGACTCTTGCTACAGGCTTTGGATCTTATCTTGCTATTCCTCTTCTTCGTCAGTTGGTTGATAAAGAGGGAGATGAAAAACTGATAACCGAGCAACAGGCGCGTGCTGCTATTGACAAGTGTATGAAGGTGCTGTTTTATCGAGATGCTCGTAGTATAGATAAGTATTCAGTGGCGACGATCACCAAGGAATCAGGAGTCAAGATAGAAACGGATCTTCGTTGTGAGGATATGAGCTGGAAGTTTGCTAAAGACATTCGTGGTTATGGAACTCGCACAGAATAGGAGTAGGAAATTGATTAATTGATTGTCTGATCGCTGACTACAACGGCTGGACTCTGTCTAGATATGTAGGATTATAGCATACGGTTGTAAGTGCTTGAAACTCATCGTTAATAGTCTGGTATCATCTGAGGGGTTGATGAGCTGATATGAACGGTTGGACTCAGTATTCAGTTACTTAGTTTTATAAGCACTCGTGCAAGCATAAATGTAGCTGGAATGGTCATGTCGAGACCTCGCATAGCTTACGTTAATTGTATATTGGTGTGATGGCTATCACTCGTTGCGTCAGACAACAGTCATACGAACATTCTCATTTACCTAATAGCTGGCTGTGGACTAGGACAGAGTTGTTATGGAAAATTAGTACTATCAAGTGAGGATTCACCTGCAAAGGCGTATATAGGCTGTCAGCCCGCTGGTACTTTCGGGCTTGTCATGCCTACTTGTTATTCCGTCATATCTTATTTATTGCACACCAAACTTCCACTTCTCCAAGATGATTGTTAATTCAGTTGTTTTTCTCGAATTACCCAAAGAGCCACTTCCTTCACCAGAACGAGTCTATCGTCACTATATCTCGATTTATGGCGATTATATCCAATCTACAGCATGATCTTAAGGCCGCTTATCTGATCGGATCTAACGCAGGGACCGATTGTCCATATTGGGAAGTTTGCTCGGATGTTAATGTTTCCATGTTAGGGTAGTCGGGAATCCCTGCTTAGAGGAAAATCAGGGGAAGACGACTGTCGTTTTGTTTATATACGGCATCAAAGGGCCTGAAAGCAACTGCTAATTACTGTACATAAATGAGCAGCCTACTTTTCCTTCATCAATAAACTATAGTAATGTATATGTGAAAGTTATATAACGTACGTGGAGTCATGCCTGGTGATAACATTGTGAACATCGAGGCAGCAGTAAACAGCCAATCCCAGGTATACTACCAACTTCGGGAATAATCGTACGATTGAACCGCTGACGACGACGTTACCGAGGGATACTGCAGAACGACACGACAGACCGGATTTCCGGTTCATGTCTTCGGCGACTGGGCTCTGCCCAGACCCGTAGCTCGCTTCGCTCGTTGTTATACGCGATTAGCTATGTAACACTAGATCACCCATGCTCGATGCACAAGGCCAGATTCAAAAAACGGGACGGGAACAAGCATAGATAGGGGAGATTGTTGGTGACGCCCATCAATATATCATGTGAGACATTCCTGAACATGAACATGAACGGCACCACGACCACACAATTACGACATGCGCTGATAAGCACCTTCCCGTTATCAAAATACAACCCATTGAGCTTTGCACACTCAATAACCCAGCCTGACCACTGTCTGGTTGCTTAACAGCGTTGTCGGCCACATAATCATTTCCAAGAAATTGGCCTCCTCAAGAACCTTCTGTATGCTTATCGCGCAGCAATGTAACGTCCTGGCTGATCAACCCAGAACCTTAAGTCGATCAGAAAAAACGGTTATTGCATATTGGCTCGCAAGGTCACATAGGAGGTGCAAACATTCCCAGTGTTCCCGCGTTCCCAGCGTAAAGGCTCTCCCACTCTCGGTCCCCGCTATTTCAAGGGAGAGAGGGAGAGGAGAGCCCATGCATAATTCGAGGTACGACATTGTAGATTTACACACATACAGTGGATTACGTACGTTGGTGGTTGGGTTCCCGTTCCTTTTACCAGGTCTCAGCGTTGTACCACGAAGCATATGACCAGGAACCTTTCAACTGTCACCCCTCACCGTCACCGCTCACCGCTCACCGCTCACCCCTCACCCCTCTGTACCGTTAACCGAATCCCGGATGAATGGCATCTTTCAAGCACTTGAAACAGTGCCTATTCAATTGTTTAACTCGGTCGCGTAAACAAACCACAAACTTAGATAAGAATAATCAGACAGGGCACATTCCAGATATGCTTGCTTATTGTTTAATACGGTCTCCGCGTACCTCAACCCCACGAATTATCGCTCGTGTGCCTGTCAGTCACTATCAACGGGCGGAAAACCTACCAATTGATAGACTCGAATCTAGCGTTACATTTCCCCTTTCTCGGTCAAGGTCGTAATGATTCTCACTGATAAGCGGCATGGGCCATACAGCCTTATGGATCGCGGCCTGCATGAATGTTAGGTACGATATATAGGTCCATGTCGAAGCTACGATCGTCAGTCAACTTCATGTTACACCCCCCGTTTTCTGTGGTGGTGTGCAATCCTTGGCCAGCAGCAAATGTGGAGAATGTTAATTGGTTTTTTTTTTGTCCTTCCCATGTCCTGTAACGTTGGGTGTGTTTGGTAAATGAGATTGGCTGGCTTATCGAGAGAAACGTTGCATTGTAGATGGTCAGTTGCCTGTTTTCTTTTTTGGACAGTGTGGAAATAAACTTGATGCTCATAGACCCCCTGTCTAGGGTTCTCAGTGTGTGTGTGTGTGTAGATATATATAAATAGGCTGGGCTTATGTTTATTTCTCCATGGATTTTGGAACTTAATCTACAAACATCATGAGGTTGAGCATTTTGTCAATTGCAGCAGCATATGCTATAGGAACAGTCTCGGCTGTCACAGTCAATCCTTTGCCTGCTCCAAGAGAAATTACTTGGGGTACTAGTGGACCTAAACAGGTGGCTCAATATTTGACCTTCACCAACCAGGCTCCTTATAATGTGATTCTTCATGATGCTTTTGCTAGAACCATGGAGATCATGAACTTGAAATGGACCCCCGCTGCAGTCGAGGCTCCGATTCCTGTTTTCGATCCGTTCCCTACTGGCATTCCTACCACGGATAACTCTGGCACTGGCCCCGTGACTGGAGGAGTCAAAGCTAAGAGATCGCAGGCTAATATGAACTCACCTCTAATCACTGGCGTTCAGCTTACTGTCAGTGATTACCAGGCTGATTTACAATATGGCGTTGACGAATCGTATAATCTTACAATCACCCAATCTTCTCAATCCATTGTAATTAACGCTGTAACCATTTGGGGAGCTTTGAATGCATTCAAGACTTTACAACAGATTATCATTGCTGGACCTGGGAATACTCTGATTGTTGAACAACCCGTGTCTATCGTTGATGCTCCTCTTTACCCTCATCGAGGTATCATGGTCGACACTGGAAGAAACTTTGTCAGTGTCAAGAAGATTTTAGAACAAATTGACATCATGTCTTTGTCAAAGATGAATGTTCTTCACTGGCATCTTGATGACGCCCAGTCTTGGCCCGTTCAATTGAATGTCTACCCCCAGATGGTTAAGGACTCTTATAGCTCTCGTGAGCAGTACTCTCATATCGATATTGCTGGTGTCATTGCTTATGCCAAAGCCAGAGGTGTTCGGGTGATTCCTGAAGTCGATATGCCTGGTCATGCCGAGTCGGGCTGGAAACAGGTGGATCCTAACGCTATTGCTTGTTCCAATTCCTGGTGGTCTAATGATGCTTGGGCCTTTCACACTGCTGTTGAGCCCAATCCAGGCCAGCTCGATATCATGTACGAGAAGACTTATGAAATCGTTGCAAACGTTTACAAGGAGCTCAGTAGTATGTTTTCTGATAACTGGTTTCACGTTGGTGCCGATGAGTTGCAGACTGGTTGCTATAACTTCTCGGCTTTGACTCAGGAGTATCTGGCCGACGGCCATAGTTATAACGATCTTCTGCAATACTGGGTCAATCGTACTTATCCCATTTTCAGCGCCCCCAAGAACCGAAGAGTCATGATGTGGGAAGACGTTGTTTTGAGCACTCCTCATGCCACCAATGTCCCTACTAATGTTGTCATGCAGTCCTGGAACAATGGCACTGGTAACGTCAAGCTTTTGGCGCAAATGGGCTATGATGTTGTTGTTTCTTCTTCAGACTTTTTGTATCTTGACTGCGGTTATGGTGGTTGGGTCACCAACGATAACAGATACGACGTCCAGGCTAACCCCGATCCCAGTGGAGCCACTGATAGTTTCAACTATGGAGGCAATGGCGGCTCATGGTGTGCTCCTTATAAGTCGTGGCAGCGAATCTATGAGTTTGACATCACTAGTGGCCTGACTGGCGACGAGGCCAAGCATGTCATTGGCGCAGAGGCTCCTCTCTGGTCGGAGCAAGTCGACGATGCTGTCATCACAACCAAATTCTGGCCACGGGCTGCTGCTCTGGCCGAGCTCGTCTGGTCGGGCAACAAGGACGCGTCAGGTGAAAACAGAGCCACCGAGATGACCCAGAGAATCCTCAACTTCAGAGAATGGCTCGTCGCCCTGGGATACTCGGTCTCTCCTCTGGTACCCAGATACTGTTCTCTGCATCCCCATGCCTGTGATCTCTTCTACAACCAGTCGGCCATCTCTCCATAGTCAAGGTATAACCGTGTATAAAAATAGACCCCGAGAACCTGTCACATCCGCGCTGGACGCTGGGGGTCCCGGGACACGCCTCCGGCGGCTGGGCGCTGCCCAGACCCGTTGCTCCGCTTCGCGGAGTGCGCTCTCCTGGACACGAGACGCCATTGAAATCGCCAGAGCACCGAGCTCTCGAGCGAAGCTCGAGCAACGGGTCTGGGCAGCGCCCAGCCGCCGGAGGCAGCGAACGGTGTATACGGGCCTGTAAAGGGCGGAATTCCACGAATGTATATTTGGCAGGACGGAATTCCACATCTCATCAGAGTCATAGAATGGGAAATCTCCGACGCTATCGGACTTCCACTACAGTGTAGATGTTCCACTCCTAAGGGCCTGTTGCAAAATCGGATTTCCGCCAGGAGGTAGATGCTCTGACTAAGGGGTTGTCAGCAAGACGGAATTCCACTTGACAGATGGGCAGGGTCATGCTGGGGTCGTCAGGGGAGACGTCCATCAGTCAGGGTGTTGCAATACTGCAAGTGTCATGGCTCTGGCAATGATAGTTGATTATGCTAAACCACATGTATAAAGAGCTTTTGGGCAGGTCTAATAAGACCAGACTAACATGTGTATAGAACAATTATACTCAGTAGACAGAGCCTCTGTAGGATGAAATCGCGACACAAATACAAGCCAAAAAATCACTTGCCTTCAGATCAATACTGCTGCCGTTCGGTAAGAGGGGGGTTTATGTATACCTCGATATATAAAGCTAAAAGGGTCACCGGATGGGGGATATTGCGGGTTTCAATAAGGAGTATCTCAGCTAATGGGCAGCTGACGTGGAAACGCTCTGCTGGCGGTACCGATCTGTCTTATGAGAGCCCTGAAAGTAGTGACAGTCAGAACTGATCAACTAATTGTGAATGACACCCACCTTGCAGGTATCTACCTACCTGCCCATGATTTCTCAGGCGGCCATAAGCACTACGAGATGTCGGTAGACCATTCAGAAGGTCGTAATGTCGTAATGCCGTATAGACCAGGCAATGGATCTGGACCGACGCCAAGATCGAGTTGTCTGTTCCGCCTGAGCACGAACCAGGAGTACAGCAGCACGAGCCCACGATATGATCAAAGGCAAGGCGAGCGAGCAGCATCAGCACGAAGAAGCACACAATGAGTCAAGACTTAAATAGGAGTGTGACAGGCGCAGGACGACGACCCCCACTTGGGGATGACTCGTTGGATGCCAATCAACACGCTGACTCAGCGATTAGTCAGCGTACCGGGCGCGAAGAAGCGCCGACATGGAGGTGGGAGGTCGCTCGCTAGCCGCTGGCTAACCGGTTGCCGCGGACTTTCTATCAGCATAGCCACTGCCGCACGCAACAGGCGCAGCGGTAATGCCGGGCACTCATGCGGAGCTGCATTCTTTGGCATGATGTGATCTACGTCATTCTTATTATCTATTACCAATCAGGTCGGGCACATGAGTGACTGCTGCAAGGCGCTAATGGCAAAAAACTCAGCCGGGCTAGAACCAAGTGCCCGACTATGGACTCGGGCGAGGACCGGCAGAACCCCGAATGCCCAGCAAACGTTCTGTTTCAGGTAGCGGTAGTGGTGGAGGAGGCGGAGGAGGTGGAGGAGGTGGAGGAGGTGGAGGAGGTGAAGGAGGAGGAGCAGGAGGAGGAGCAGGTGAAGAAAGGTGGAGATGAAAGAGCCGGCTCTGGAACTAGCTTGACCCCGGTCTCCCGTAGGCATGCACGGCATGCACTGCATTGCAGTCACTCTCGGTCATGGCTCATTAACGGTTCCGGCTTCCAGCACGTTTCCGGCCACAATTATCTCCGACCACCGATCTGGATGGGCAGACAGGCAGCAAGCAGCGCAAGGTGATGGATTCATCTGGTGGCAGGAGGTGCGGTAGGCATTTTTCATTTGTAATCTGCGAGATATTATAATAAAGGGGTAGAGATATTGGCGGGTCTCATTGAGCGACAGACAATGTTTCGTTTGCTGATCTGAATTTTGTACCCGCCAGCTCTTGCACTCGCCAGTAACTGCGTTTCTACTTGCCGGCTCTTCTGTTCTTCTACTCTTGTACTTACTCCTCCTCCTCCTAACTCCTCCTCCCAACTCCTCCTCCTCCTCCTCCTCCTCCTCCTCCTAACTCCTCCTCCCAACTCCTCCTCCCAACTCCTCCTCCTCCCAACTCCTTCTACACACCCCCTGTACCTGTACCTGTACCTGTGTACCTGTACATGCACACGACCCCCACTCACTCTTATATCGAAACCACCGCTAAAAAATCGTCTCATCTCCACGATTGCCCACCCAAATCTACACACCGGTTTTTGGACTCCGGTACGGTTTTGTGGCAGCACCGGCCTGGCATTTGATTGCCTTACAAGCCTACTTTCGTGTGCGCGCGCGCCCATCAAACTTAATGTCGGGAAAAGAAACGAGCTTTTTGGTTCTTCTCGGGTTTGGCAGGTATAATAAAAAGTGCGGTCTCTGCCCAGGTAAATCGATCATTTTGCCCACCTATTTTTCATCTGGTAATGAACATCCACACCAAGGTCTGGTTATATTGACACGGATCACGACGACCACCAGCCAACCACGCAAACCTACTACTTGGATTCCAGGGAACGTGCTATTTGATATTTATTGGCTTTCGGAGACCCGTGCCGGCTTACCGCAGCACTAACTAATCGGAATTGCAATCGGAATTCTTTGAGCCTGATTATGATCCAACCCGACTGTGATATTTGATATTAACAATTGATTTTGGTATTAAGAATTACATGTTTAGTGAGTTACATTGGTGACTGCACTTAGTTGATAGTACTAGTACTGCGGATTTCACCGGACCCAATCCCACCGGACCGGACATTGACCATATACCATTCATCACTGGCGGAAACATCAAATTCAAAATAGCCCTCGTTGGTCATTCATCTGTGTCAAGTCAACACCGCACCACTCCACTCCACTCGCATCGCTCCAGTGACAGACCCAGCCTAGACCTCGTCTTCCTTTGATCCGCCCGGCCCGGCTCCTCCCTTTGTACATTATCCAATTGGTCTGTCCTGATCATGTCTGAAACTGCTGAACTAGCGAACCACGAGTTGAGTAGCGGCAGCAGCAGCAGCAGCGGTGGCAGTGGCAGTGGCAGTGGCAGCATCACCGGAAGTGGACTATCTCCAACATCGCTTCACGAAGAAAACGAAAAAAGTCGAAAAAAAGGCCACGATGTCCGCCGGTTCTTGTGCACTTTTCAGGGCTGTAACAAGTCTTTTAATCGAAGAGATTATTTGGAACGTCACGCAGCAAATCGTAAGTACTCTCGGAGACTCGTCAGGCTACCCGTCATGACCGTGTGCTAACTCGTATCAGATCTTCCTGTGAAACCGTTTTATTGTAAATCATGTAACCGATATTTCGCTCGAGGCGATTTATACGAGAACCATCTGGTGACAAAACTGCACGTCAAACGAGCCTCTGGTGCTCCTGCTCCAACATACGTTGCTCCTGGCAAGGGCAATGCAGTCGGTGACGACAGCACTGCTAATAACAACCCCAATTCACAACCCACTGCTACGCCAGCCATAAACAATCAACATCCTCATCTACACTCGTACGGTCACCCTCCTCCTCCTCCTCCTCCTCCTCTGGCAATCCACCACCCGGCTCAATCTCCTTTACTCCAGTCACCTGCTCCTCTTCCTTCCATCCAATACTCTCCGGCTCAGTATCCTCCACCTAACAACTATGCCTATCCAATACAAATGCCCCCTCCACCGATAGCTCCCCAGGTATATGTCAACAATGTCGCCCCTAATGCCTCCCCGTATAATCTACCTTCAATGGCGCCTCCCAATATGCCCCCTACAAGCCCCATGTCTGTAGAATCTATCAACTCATCCTCTAATAGCATGGACGGAGTGGTGACAGCCACAAGACCGGGAGTGTATTATCCAAAAATCAATAGCTCAAACACCCCTCAATCAGTTTTACCATCTGCTGAATTATCGCCACTTCAATCCATTTCCTCCCCAGATTCACCTAGCCTTCAGCCGGCAACCTCGTTTGCTTGGATGTTTGACGACAGATCAGATACTGACTTTGCTGGCGCCCGGTACGACCGAGTGTTTCAAAGCTATATCAATCACTACGAAACCCGGGCCGCTCAGTACATTTCCCAGGGTGGCTATAGAGCTAGGTCACCGACGATTTCCTTTAGCAACGAAATGGGCAAGCAAATGCTCGACATTCTCGACCCGTCCAATGAGTATCGTCTATCTTTTAACTTGCTAGCTTACTATATCGACATTGTTTGGTCTTCGGTAGAAGCCGTCAATGTGTTTATTCATCGACCGACCTTTTACTGCGATTTACAAACCCCACAACTCCTGTCTTCTTTGGTCGTTTTGGGAATGTCCATTTCCCAGGACGTGACGGTGGTGAATCTTGCCAAGACACTTTATATGAAAGTGTTTGACGCAGTCAAAAGCGCTCTGGCAGTAGAAAGAAGTTCTCCTACCGTCGCCAACATCGACGGTAGAGATATCACGCCTACGTTTGGCAAGGACATTAGTCTTTTACAGGCTGTTTGCGTTCTGATCCGGTTTGAAAGCCATATTATAGGAGGCGATAAAATCGACGAGTCTCATTCCATTTCAAACGGCAAATGGCTTATCGAGCGATATTTATGGGCCCTGATTCCTAAAATCACTGCTCTCGGCAACCATCCACACATGAACAATAATAACAATAATCTCGATATTAACAGTGCCTCGTCGAGCACTCGGTCTTCTCCCGTGGACCGCAATCGCACAATCCATTTTGTGTATGGGGAACTTAATAGAAAAGGATATCGGTTGTTTGAAAACGTGGACCCAGTTCTTCAGTGGCAGGAATGGGCCAAGTACGAAGCTTGTAAACGAGCAGCTCATTTCGCTCTGTATTGTGACTGTGTGCATACTCTTGGAAGAGGTAACTCGAGCTACCAACTATCAATCTTTGATATCGATACTCATATGCCTTCGGCTGAATGTCTTTGGAGAGCCACTTGTTATGAAGAGTTTTATGGCATTGTGGGCCCTCAGCGTTTTATCCGAAACGTGCCTTATTTGTATGTTATCAAGAGTATGTTACGATTCCCAAGGTTAGGAGAAGAAGACGACGATAGTTCTACCTCTTTGAACAATAATTATCCCTGGTCTTTGTTCACGCTCACGGCCGTTGTATACGGATTGCTTTGTACAGCTCGAGCCATGAATGGTAACAACTCGTCACCCGAAGAAGTTCTGGAAAAGCTGAAAACAAATGGTCCGAATGGATCGTGGCTGGTGGACTTTTTTGATCGCGGAGTCCAGGTGCGACTTTCAAGAGGGTTTGATATGTGGACAAAGTACTTTGAGGCCGCCTCGGGGAGCTCCAAACACCAGTATGCCTTCCAGCTGTTTGATAACAAGTTTGACAACATCAACATTATCGGCAAAGTGGATGTTCAGAGCAACACGCCCATCTTCATCGACTTCATTCTGTTGATTCTGCTCAACTACCATGCGGCCAAGATCCTCATGTGTGAAGAGGTCAAGAAAGTGGCTGGAGTTGCCACTGATCTCCTTGACTGGGTCAAACAAGACCCCGCGCCCATCTTCAGTCATTTCCCCTCTCACGAGTATGCCTACTGGGCTCGAGCTGACGAGACTCGTGACATGGTATCGACTGCCTGTATGTTTCTAGTGCGAGCCACCGCGGCCCAGCGGCTGCTCAATAGAGACCGTGCTGAGAACCTTTTTCTGGGCGTCGTCACTTACTACTCGGTTCTTACCATTGTGCTTTATGATCATTTCAAAGACGTTGCCAATGAAGACCTCATTGGCCTGCAACCACGATCGGCCGCTGCTGTTCAAACTGCCCCCAACTCGTCGCCTCTAGTGGATGCCACCACCACCACCACCACCTCCTCCTCCCACCCGCAACAACCCCCTTCCCAGGACGACGACTCCATGATCCATGACGCCACAAGCTATCTCCACTACCTCTGGACAACCACCACCAACCCCACGGGCCCACAACACAACCCCGACCGCTCTCTGCCGGCGACCGCCTCCCTAGCCTCCGTCATCACCCTCGGAGCTTGGCTTCTACGCGGCGTCAACATTGGCATGTCCGAAACCGGCGGCAACCTTCTCCGTCTCCTCCACGCTCGCCTCTACCCGCCCACCACCGCCGTCACAGAGCTCAACAACAACAACAACAGCTCGGCTTATTTATTTCAATAGATACCTCCTCTATACGCCCATGCTCGCGCGCCGGGCCCTGCCTCCGGCGGCTGGGCGCTGCCCACACCCGTTGCTCCGCTTCGCGGAGAGCACGCTCACGCCCCGTTCTCGCCTCCCTCCCCAGGCCTGGGCCTCGCGCCAGCCGCCGCTCGCTGGGACGGACCCCGGCGAGGGGTGGCGGCGCCGCGGGGGACCCGCCTGTAGGTTGCGGTTGCGGTTGCTGCTGGCCACGGGCAGTCGCCCAGGCAGGCAGGCAGGCCGGGCGGTCAGCCAGCCGTTATTAATGAACGGCGGTTGCTCGAGCCCAGGTAACGGGAGCACCACCCCCTGGCGCAGCCGGTTCAGCCAGCCGATCCACGCAGGAAGCGCACGGCCAGTAGAGTTTTGTCACACTTTTTGAGAACATTGATCGGACCTCGTAACTTCACACACAAGCTTTCTGGACCGGTGTGGATTGAGCGTATTTGCACAGGCGCTTCACCGACTGGGATCTCAGCTTAGCAGGACCGAGCACACGCACACACACTCTCATCTTTCATAAGAAGCGCGACCGTATATATACACAGACGACCCCGACCGAGTCTGACACAGCATAACCGACTGGCCGAGTCTTGTGGCATCACAGCAGCTACGGCGGAGGACACGGACAAACGGCAGCAACAAGCGCGAGCAGCCCCAGCGGAGACCGAGCGAGCGACGTTCGAAGCATCACCAGCATCCACCGAGCGCGAGCCCGACATCTCCACTTCCGGCTCGAACAGCGTGGCTAGCAACTGGGCCATTCTTTTAACCAACATCAGGAAGGACAGACCACAATGACCACGAAACTCAGAGTCACTGGTAAGTAGCGCTGACCGGCGGGGCCACGCCTCCGGCGGCCGGGCGCTGCCCGGACCCGTTGCTCGCTTCGCTCGGTGCGCGGGCGCCCAGGCGTCGTGGGGTGGTCCCAGCGCCTCCGCGAAGCGGAGCAACGGGTCTGGGCAGCGCCCAGCCGCCGGAGGCGACCCCCAGGCCCCCCAGGTTCCCAGACTAACCTCGTCGACCAGTGATTGCGGCAGATGCGCTGTACAAGAGAGACCTGCTGCGACTGCCCGACCCGTTCGCGGTGATCACGGTGGACGGCGGCCAGACGAAGTCGACGTCGGTGATCCGCAAGACGCTGAACCCGTACTGGAACGAGTCGTTTGACGTGGACGTGACGCCACGGTCGATTCTGGCGATCCAGATCTTTGACCAGAAGAAGTTCAAAAAGAAGGACCAGGGGTTTCTGGGCGTCATCAATATTCTCATTTCGGACGTGATTGACTTGAGCGTCGGCGGCGACGAGATGCTGACGCGCGATCTGAGGAAGTCCAACGACAATCTGGTGGTGAACGGCAAGCTGATTGTGAATCTGACCACCAATCTGAGCACGCCCATTGGCCGGGGCAGCGCTGGCGCCAGTTTAATATCTGGGGCTGGTGCTCGGCCTATTTCGATGAATGGCACGAATGGCAGCGGTGGTGCTGCTACTACGCCAACGGACCTCAATTCGTCGTCGAATGGCGCAGCGGGAGCTCCTCGTGCGATGGCACAGGGCGGCACTCCATTCGGATCACCAACAGTGGCCGCTGGTGGTGGTGGTGCCGGTTCAACAGCTGCGAATGCAAACAACTCGCTGAACCTGAACGCTGGAGCAGCAGCAGCAACGAGTGCCACGGCGTCGTCGGCAGCGGCAGCAGCACGCCAGCCACTATCTTCTTTTGAAGACCAGTTCGGCCGTCTTCCAGCAGGTTGGGAGCGCAGAACAGACAATCTGGGCCGAACGTACTATGTAGATCACAACACTCGAACTACCACATGGACTCGTCCGTCAGCGAATATGTCGGAAACCGAGCAGGCTCAACAGCGCGTGGATAGGCAGAACACTACGGATTTGGAGAGACAGCGCCATCAGAACCGGACTTTGCCCGAGGATCCAAGTCGAGGAACTTCGCCGCGACCACCAATGGCCGGCTCAGGCTCGGGGTCGTCCGGGTCGGGTAGCGGAGTAGGCACTGGTTCAGGTGCTACCAGCGCTTCTTCAACTCTGGCAGTTCCAGATGGATCCACCAGTAATGGAGCTGGTGGTGGTACCAGCGCTGTACAGATGATGAACGCTGGGGCTACGACAGCTGGTTTAGGAGAATTGCCTTCGGGATGGGAACAGAGATTCACCCCAGAAGGTCGTCCTTACTTTGTAGATCACAACACGCGGACTACAACATGGGTGGACCCTCGACGCCAGCAATACATTCGAATGTATGGCGGACCGAATGCTAATAATACCACGATTCAGCAACAACCAGTATCACAACTGGGCCCTCTTCCAAGTGGTTGGGAAATGCGACTAACTAATACAGCCAGAGTATACTTTGTGGACCATAATACAAAAACTACTACTTGGGACGACCCTCGATTACCTTCAAGTCTGGATCAGAACGTGCCTCAATACAAGAGAGATTTCCGAAGAAAACTTATATATTTCCGGTCTCAGCCTGGCTTGCGCATTCTACCTGGTCAATGCCATGTCAAGGTTCGCCGAGACCATATTTTCGAAGACTCGTATCAGGAGATCATGAGACAGTCGCCCCAGGACCTGAAAAAACGGCTCATGATCAAATTCGATGGCGAGGAAGGTCTCGATTATGGCGGAGTGTCTAGAGAGTTTTTCTTTTTGCTTTCTCACGAAATGTTCAATCCTTTCTATTGTTTATTTGAATACTCAGCTCATGATAATTATACGCTACAAATCAATCCTCATTCCGGTATTAATCCTGAACATCTCAACTATTTCAAATTCATTGGAAGAGTCGTGGGGTTGGCGGTGTTTCATCGAAGATTCCTGGACGCGTTTTTCATTGGGGCGTTTTATAAGATGATTCTTCGTAAACGAGTGGTGTTGGAAGATATGGAAGGTGTAGATGCCGAGTTTTATAAAAATCTCGAATGGATGTTGGATAATGATATCACTGATGTTCTGGATCTAACGTTTTCAATTGAAGACGACCAGTTTGGCGAGATTGTCACTGTGGATCTGAAACCCAATGGGCGCAATCTCGAAGTGTCGAATGATAATAAATTGGAATACGTCGAGGCGGTGACGGAATGGAAGATTTCCAAACGAGTGGAAGAGCAGTTCCAGGCGTTTGTCACGGGCTTCAACGAGCTGATTCCACAAGATCTAGTCAATGTATTTGATGAACGAGAACTGGAGCTGCTTATTGGAGGTATTGCTGAGATCGATGTGGACGATTGGAAAAAGCATACTGATTATAGAGGATATAGCGAAAGCGACGAGGTGGTGCAATGGTTCTGGAAATGTTTACGGTCGTGGGATTCAGAACAAAAGTCTCGTTTATTACAATTCACTACTGGTACCTCTCGTATTCCAGTCAATGGATTCAAGGATCTGCAGGGCTCGGACGGGCCTCGTAGGTTTACTATTGAAAAAGCAGGCGAGGCTCAGCACTTGCCCAAATCCCATACATGTTTTAATCGGGTCGATCTTCCTCCATACAAGGATTACGAATCGCTTGTTCAGAAGTTGTCTTTGGCTGTAGAAGAGACTGTTGGGTTTGGACAAGAGTAGAAAGTGCCCATGATCAAAAAAAAAAAACAAAGCAAACAACAAATAATCAGCCTCTTTCAAAATAAAACCTCTCTCTCTCTCTTTCTCTCTCTCTCTCTCTCTCTCTCTCTCTCTCTCTCTCTCCTTTACTACCACCCCCTTTTCGCTCTCCCGTATATTTCTAATTAAAACTATTAAATTATTCGTTCATCTATCGATGTTTTTTGTGTGTGAACTCTATCGTCCCGAGTCAAATCGATCCCGATTCACAATCACCCCCTCGACGACCCCCGCATCGGACTCCTTATCATCTCGACCCTGGCCGGTATGTCGATCTATCGGACTCTCAACCGTGCACATCCCTGCCCTGCCGACCCCTAAAAAAGAAGTCCTGCTCTTCCGGCTTATGTACCGCCGGACTCAGCGGGAAACCGGCTGAACAACTGGCAAATCATGTCTCACCTCACCAGTGTCTACCACCTCTACTCTGGTGCTTGGACCAGCCATCGTGTCTCAATGCGTCCTGAGCTCGTTCCAAAATCGGATATAAGCTTAGATAAGAAGTCCTGCCGCGCGCGCCTACCATGTCTTGTCCGAGGAAAGCAAGCGAAAAACGCACATAGATAAGCGCGTCACGTGCCGCCGCGCCGCGTTTTTTGGCACACAGGGCCTAAACTGCTAGCTTCTACTTAATCTGTCTGTCTCTAGCGATAAAAGAAAAAAATGTCTCGGGTCGACAATTTTTCCTCTACTTTGTTCTTCAAAATATATATTTACAAAGAACTGCGAAAACCAACGTAGACAGTGGCTGAAAAATAGACAAGACAAAAAATGACTGGAGGTGAAAATAAACCTCTGCTCAAGAAAGCAGCAGCAGCAGGAGACGATGTTAGTAAATCCTACAGCACTCTTAGTACTGCGAGTGCTAGTAGCAGTGCTTCGGTAGGTGGAGGAGATGAAGACCCCGCTGGATATGTTTCGAGCTCCACAAGTTCTTTGGCAGGCAAGTCGGGTGAGGATACCAAGAAACTCACGGGCGTGAGGTTCGCTGTGGTGTGCTTCTCGTTATATTTTGGTGTGTTTGTAGCTGCTCTGGACGGTACTGTTGTAACCTCGTTGCTCAGTCATATTGCTTCGGAACTTCATGAACTACCTCGCATTTCCTGGATCGCCACCGGCTACCTGGTGGCCTGTGCAGCCTTTCAACCTCTGTATGGAAAGCTGTCGGACATTTTCGGGAGAAAAGATGTTCTCATGTTTTGTAATGTTGCATTTGGCGTTGGCTGCTTGTTGTGTGGATTCTCGAAAAACCTTGAAACTTTGGTCCTGGGAAGAGTCATTTCGGGAATCGGCGGTGGTGGAATGCTATCGTTATCTACCATTGCTCTAAGTGATTTGGTATCATTAAGACAGAGAGGTATCTATCAAGGAATTGGAAACATTGCCTATGGTATTGGTGCTGGTGTAGGAGGTGTATTCGGTGGTATGGTCACCACCAAATATGGTTGGCGCATGGCTTTTAATTCCCAAGTACCTGCTGTGTTAATCTCGTCTCTACTGGTGGTCATGTTCACTCCTCAGACAAAACCCAAGGCTGATGATTTGGTACCTATTCAAGAGGCCGAAGCTATTGAAGATGCTTATGAAACTATCCACCATCGTAATGGATCTACCGCCAGCCGTCCTTTGAAATATGTGAAAAAGACTGCCTTTTCCAGAGTAGATGTGTGGGGATCTTTTACTCTTGTATCAAGTTTGGTATTTCTCATGTTGGGTATTTCCGTCGGTGGTAGACAGTTCCCTTGGTCTCACCCATATATTATTGGTTCTTTTGCCATTGCTGCCGTATTTGTAGGTCTGTTTGTGTTTGTTGAACTCAAAGTAGCTAGCGAGCCGGTTCTTCCCATGCAGATTTTCACTCATCGCACCATCATTGCTTCGGCAACAACCAATATGTTTATGACCATGAGTGTATATGGAGTATTATTCTTTGTTCCTGTTTGTCTTACGTCGGTTTATAACATGACCCCTACTGAAGTTGGACAACGTTTGCTGGCTAATTTCGTTGGTGTAGCCATTGGTTCTTTTGGTGCCGGTCTCTATATGAAATCCACTGGCAAGTACTATACGTTGGGTTTGGTGGGTCCAATTCTCTACATTATCGGCATGGCAGCTATTTGCAAGCCCAGTATCCTGTCACAGAATGTTTATCAATATGTCTCGTTGTTTGTCAATGGTATTGGCTATGCTGCTATGCTCACAGTAACTTTGTTGGCTCTCATTGCTGCTGTGCCTCATGAATTCCAAGCAGTGACTACTTCGATTCAATATGCTTTCAGAGGTATTGGGTCTACCTTGGGTGTTTCTATTGCATCTTCGATTTTCCAAAACGTTCTTGCCTCGCGGTTGACTGCCAATGTTACTGGGCCTGGGTCTGAAGATGCCATTCGTCGTGTGTTGGACTCTGTGGAGGAGATTCGAAAAATCCCTATTGAGTTCCAGCCTGCGGTTATCGATGCATATAACAGTGGCTGCGTGGCTGTATTCCTGACTTCACTTGCTTTGGCGGTTGTGGGCACATTTACTTCTGCTATGATGGAAGAGCATGAGCTGCATACCACTATTGATAGAGAAGAAGGAGATGGAGACAGCACTCCCGTGCATCAGACTGAGGTCTAAACGAGGACAAATTTTTATGTAGTAAATAGATATGATTAGTGATGATTGACAAGCGGTTACCGGTATATAGGCAACTGATTAATGAGTTCAGGGTGCGACCAGCGGCAGCTGCCTCCAAGACAGGGTCTCCGCGAAGCGGAGCAAACGGGTCTGGGCAGCGCCCAGCCGCCGGAGGCGAAGTCTCGGCTCTCTGATAACCGATCCCAGTTTGAAAATGGCCAAGTGCAAAAGTGTAGAAAACGAGTACATTCATCATCTTTTAACGAAACGTCGCTGGCAACGGTTGGTATTCTGGACGATTCTTGGATTTGAAACGAACGAGGCCGAGTATTGCTTGTCCATCATGGCACCAGATGTATGAATATGCTGGAACTGACAATGAAATCAAAGCCGTTTTGTTCTTCATGTGCGTCCACAACGTCACAAACAGAAGGTCCTCATGTTTCAAGAATATGTAAAAAAAGTATAGTGTATTCGTTAATAATTAATAACAAGTATCGTTGTGTTTTCCTTAAGCAACGTTAGTGGAAGTTCTCTCAAATAAACGAGCTATCATACTTACTGACACTTGAAAAAGTTTTGCTTGTTTTGTTTCGTTTGGCCTACTAAAAATTCGGCGTAGCTTTTAGGGACGACCATATACCGACTCATTGGCCTTCGAACAAAGCGAATGACCCTGAAGATATTGTCGTCGGCTTGAAAGCCAATCAAGTGCATACAATCTTCCATAAGAGCACTAATCACAAGGTCTCTGAACTTTGTGGCACATTTTATCACAAGCTCGTCCACATTGTCGATGGTCTTTGCTGGGATCGCCGCCGAACGTTCCTCCTCAATAGCACGAACCATAAAGCCTTTAAATTTCGAGGTACATCTAATAGTAATGTTTTCAGTTCTTGAAAAGACGAATTGTCCACCTCTTCATGTTCATTGTTCACACCCTGTTGTTCTTGCCACTCCTGGTCTGTGGGAGCTGTCTTGGCTGGAAAGGTTATCGGGTACCAAGAATTTTCTTTCTCATCAACTCTCAGAACAAGGAAGACTCCGACGAACTAGAAGGGTGCTCGCCCACAAAGAATCACCTTCCTTAAGAGTGCCAACCACAAGGTCTTCAAATTTTGAGACAGATCTGATCACAAGCATATTAACTCTCGAAGAATAGAAATGGCTTCCAAAGAGGCTAGCCATATAGCCATATTGCCGTCATTCTGAAAGGTGGTCGAAGACAGAGAATCTTCCTAAAGAGTGCGAACCACAAAGCCTTCAAATTTCCAGGCAGATCTGACGGCAAGCTTATCAACTCTCGAAGAATACATATGGCCCCGAAGAGAATAGACCATACTGCCGTCTCTCTGAGGGTTCTCCAGTACAAAGAATCTTCCAGAAGAGTACGTTCCGCAAGAGTACGAGCCACACAGTCTTCAAATTTGGACGCACTTTTGACCTCAAGGTCGTCAACTCTAGAAGAAGGTAGATGACCCCGAAGACGACAAAACATAATCGGCTGTGCTCAAAGAAAGGGAATGATCCAAAGAACAACCAATCACGGTCTCGGCAGCCTTTGGAGACGAACGATCCCAAGAAGCACCGAGTACTGACCCATTAGCCGTCGAGGAAGACAAGGATCACACGAAGAACCAACCACTGATCTTGGCGGTGTCAACGAAGATGACGGGGCATGAGAGACATTAGTAACAGACCCCTCGGCCCATGATGAAGATGTAGGGGCATCGCTGACGGGCTCCTCGGCTTGCAATGAAGACGAAGGGGTAAGAGACGCACAACTGCTTGTGGGCAAGGGGCATCACTAACAGACTGAAGAGGCACCATTGGCACCACTTGCAGACTCCTCCGCTTGCGATCAAGACGATGGGCCACAAGAATGCGTCTTCGGGGTCCATTTCGACTGGAACCTGCTCAGAAGGCCTATTATATGGAGGTGCGTTTCGAGGCAAGTGTAAACAACCACCTTTCTTGGATTTCTTGGTCTGGTGCTTTGAATTTGACCCGCTCATTGTGGCGAGGGGCGATGAGAGAGATGTTGTGACAATTTATTGACCGTTAAGATGTAGTTGTCTTGAGCCGCTGTTGTTTTACATCAAATCCTGGGAGGCGACTGTTGGACTACTGATGTGGGCACAAGAACACAAACTCAAAAAAATTTAGACAGAACGCCAGGGAAAGTTATCAAGGTCGAATTGTTTTTGTAAACGCTGGTTATAAAGGCTGATTCAGATGAAATCAGAAATCAAAACGTTTGGCTAAAGTTCTGACGGCAACACTATTCGTACCGACTGTTGGCCAGCAGACTCCGAAAGCGATAATACGGCCAACTTACGTAGCTAAAAAGCTGGTTCAGATCATATCAGAAACAAGGTTCGCAGAGAGAGAAAAACTGAGGGCAAAAGAAGAAGCGAAAGAAAGAGATGAATCTGCTCTGTTGAGAACGTAAACAAACCACAACTTGGCTTGTCAGGGCTGGCTCTTTTATGGTTCGGACCCTTTGCCCTCCATAGCCGTATGTTTACGCCTGTAGGCCATGTAATTGCTTCACCAATTCTTGGATTGAACCACGTCAGGTCACGTCACAGTCTTACCAGGAGTCTTACCAGGATCTATGGGGCATGGAGTAATATTATATAAGAAATAAGTTACATGTGACACTGCCCCAAATTGCTTTGAGCGTAACGTGCCTGCAGATCTTACCTTGTCTCAACTTTACTTTGCCTTATCTCAATACATGTGCTTGCAGGCGACGCATATCTAGCAGATCGTGCGCATTGTGCGAGGTTAAAAGGATGTCAATGTAAAGAGTTGAGGACTTTTCCGGAGTGTTACTCATCACCACCAGATATCATAAAAATAACCCGGCGGTTATTGATCTACCGCTGTTCGACCTTGCAACTTCTGAGAACTTCATACACGATCTTCTGATTAACTCTATATCACGTGGTCCAAGATCCAATACCATTTTATATCTCTCTTATGCAACTCGTATATAAATGCAACAAGACAGGGGAGAGGTATCTGGCCTGGTTATCTACCAGGGATAGCCATATATTTTGTACTCTGATGATAATGACATTTTGAACTAGACATGTATAATAGTGGTGGAAGGGTGTCGGCAGCAACCAGGGGTGAGCATGATCTATCTACATGTAAAAAATGTGCACGCCGACAATCTGTGGAGTTTCTGTCACATTTTTAGAAAGAGAAGATTAGCTTCATCGTTCTTGTCTGCGAACAAGAAGCGTATTTGTTTCAAGAGTCTATAGAGTAAATATAATGCAATAACAATTAACAATGAATGTGGTTTCCTTACAGATGAAAAAAAGATTTTCTGTTTTCTAAAAAAATTTGACTATCTTTTCGCCAGACCGATTTCTGTTATCCTCAGCAGGAGCAGGATTACACACTTTGCAGTACCAGAATCTTTGCTCAAGTGAAAATGCATAGCGAACGCGGCTCAAGGCATTGACCGCTGAGTCTTCAACGAGCTCTTCGAGGTGGCGTCTTCTAGTATTAAGGGGAGGATGATATATGACGGCGCTTGTAAATCTAACATATTTGAAGACAGGTGGATACACCAATCACTTATTTTGAATAGGTCAAAGAAGGGTAAGATGAAGGCCCATTACAGACACCACGAATGGACCTGTCGCTTCTACCGCCAACCTCTGCATCCCTACCCCATTCACCACCGACACGTCTGGCGCGAGAAAAGGCACCTCTAGACTCCGGTGAACTGGAGCCAGCACCGAAGAGTACCTCTGAAAAAGAGGAACGCCTCGAGGGATACCAATAGAAGGCGAATAGCCCTGAGATATGCCAACACAACGACCACGAGGGATATCTATACCTGCGGTCTGCGATGATGGGGTACCACGAGCGCAACAAACTACTGGCTCGGCAGTCTTGGCAGATGGCGAATGATCCCAAGGTATATCAATGCCTGACACAAGAGTCTCCAATGATGACGAACGATCCCCAGGTATATCAATAGCTAACACAGCCGTCTTCCGAGATATACCAACACAACGACCCCGAGATACCTCAATACCTGAGTCGGCAGTCTCTGATGAGGAATGATCCCGAGGTATCTCAATAGCTGGCTCGGCGGTCCCCGATGATGACGAATGACGAAGATTTACCAAGACCTATCACGGCAGTCTTTGAATCACCGCAAGAACTATCGGTAGCTGTAAATAAGCTATAACCTGGGGTACTGTAGCCGTTTTGCCTGTTCCGGGGGTGCCATATAAACACAAGTGCCGATTCGGCTTCATTTGATAAAGACGAGAGAACACGAGAAGCACCAGGGGCGGAAGTGGCACGGACGGATTCGGCAGCAGTAGGCAAAGCCGTCACGCGAGACGTACCATCTGCCCTGTAACAGAACAAAGGTGAACAAAAATCACCACTGATTAACTCGGCAGTCCTAGCAGAATTCGAGCATCCCGGTGTGGGATTAACGTCGGCTGATTTATCTGAGAACAACCAATCCGTTAATTGGTGTAAATACTCGTCAGTATCCAGAGATAGCCACTCCTTGACTTTGGGTGCAAGAGCTTCCTCTGCTGGCGGCATCACAATGAGAGATAGATCCAACTTAGGGCGAACCCTCTTGGAACACCTGCCGACATTGTCGGTTGTTTTCGAATAGCGAGATAGTACCAGGAGAAGTTCCGCTGATATCGCTGACTGACTCGGGCGCATTCTTCGGCAAGATTTTGCGGGCTTTGGTCTTAGCCGGATCCATTTCGGCTCGAAGCTGCTCAGAAGGGTTATCAGCAGTGATGAGAATGCTTTTCGAACAAAGTTCGAACATTTGATTGAAGAACGACGACGTCGACTACCGGTTTTGGACTCAGACTCGGTGCGGTTGTGAACGATGAACTGATCCAACTCATCTCGGTGGGAGAGGAGAAAGCGTGTCTGTAAGACTTAGGCTCGTTACGGTCCATACGACCATTCGAATAACCAGCGACTGCTAGAAAATTGAGGCCGAACCGAGAAAGAAACTTACCAAGATGGGATTGTTTTTCTTAAACGCTTATTATACGGACTGCTTGAGAAGAAATCAGTGAAATCGAACGTTCGGTTCGACATTTCGCGCAACAACACTATTCCTGCCAAACGACTGTTAGCGGACTGAGACCGAAGGTGAGATAGGGCCAAAAGAAGACTGTGTCGAAAGAAGAAGAAGAGTAAACAGGAACGACATGATGGGGATGCACTCATTTTTATGCAGGTCCATACACGACCGCCGATCTGTGCAGGGTTTCGTTGCCATAATGTGTGTTTTCTTCTGGTGGCCCACACCGGCAGTCCTGTCACGCTCTCTGTGTGCTTCACCCACCAAAGTAAATGATAGCAAGATAGTTTCCTAGTCAGTACCAGTTTTTAAAGGGGTAACGTTCGCTAATAACTGTTGCCAGGATCACTGGAGTATGCATGTGTTGGAAATCTTACCCCTGCATAGCCTGAGCTTAGATCATTCTGGCATACTGCATGTATCTATCTCATCCTGTTTCTTTATCTTTTCTTTCCTTACCCCTTATTACAGGGTGCTTGCTGTTGACGTGTATCATCACCGGGGAAAGAGACCACTGGCTCTGTCGTTTGGCGGGCAAGTATATAGCAGAGCATTGTGAGATGGATAGTGAGCGGCCCGACTTGCGAATAACTCGATCACTTCTCTGTAGTCTGCCCACTTTTTTGACAGAAACTCTCTTCCATTCTTGGAGTCGAGAAAGATAGATAGATAGACAGATAATCAATTAACGTATCTGCCCTATATATTACAAAATAATAGAGATGGACGCCTTGTCAAGGTTTCAACATCGATACTGTTCTATACTGGTAGCTGGCCAGCAAATATTCACGTTTTACCGGCGGCGGGATTCCCTCCAACACCAGGTATCATAAATATAGCACCGCGGTTGTTGATATCACCATACGAACCGCTCTATTATTAAGAGATAACTTCAAAAGGACAAATTTGGTGCTGTAGGAAAGCGTGCTTGGGTATCCGTACAGACACGACAGCCAGTGCTGCCGCTGTACAAGCCAGCGACCCTTCACCTCCTACTCAGAGCTTCACGCAAGCCATCTGTTTATGCTGCTCAATGGATACAGCACTTCAATAGCGACACTTTGAACCAGACATGTGTACCCAGAACCAGGGGTAAGCATGATTGGCACGGCCGATTACCGGATGCAGACTCTGTTACAATTTGTTAGCGCATATGGGCCGCCGGAGGCAGACTCGGTTCGTCGCGGACCGCGCAGGCACGTCGGCCGATGTCGGCCGTGGCGCGCTGATTGGCGGACCCGCCTAAGAACACAATATGCGGCTAAGCGCTCTTTGTGGAGATGCCGGGCTTACGGCGGGCGCATGGCTCCACGCACTTGGCTTGGACGAATAAAATTTCATGTCCTCCTGTACTCCACACCCTTGTTGTTACAGATTGCCGTGAAAATATGAGACGTTTTGGTTGTAGTTCGCCCATTATCTCCCGTGGTATTAGTTCAAGACAGTTTTCGTCTTGTGGTCTTCGAATGTCCAAGCGGATTGAGACCGATGCGTTTGGCGAGATCGCCGTCGAGAGCTCGCGATACTGGGGCGCCCAGACCCAGAGATCACTTCAGAATTTCGAGATTGGAGGCGAGCGGGAAAAGCTGCCCGAGCCTTTGATCAAGGCGTTTGGGGTTCTCAAGAAAGCGGCTGCAGAGGTCAATTTGACGTATGGATTGAAGACCGAGGTGGGCGAGGCCATTCAGCAGGCTGCTCAGGAGGTCATTGACGGGAAACTGACGGACCATTTCCCTCTGGTGGTGTTCCAGACCGGCTCGGGCACTCAGAGTAACATGAACTCGAACGAAGTGATTTCGAACCGAGCCATTGAGATTCTCGGCGGGGAACTCGGGTCCAAGAAACCAGTTCATCCTAATGACCATGTCAATATGTCTCAATCGTCTAATGACACTTTTCCTACTGTCATGCACATTGCGGCCGTGTTGGAAATCACCAACAAGTTGATTCCTTCTCTTGAGGCTCTTCATAAGGCTGTTGATGACAAGGCCAAGGAGTTTGACCATATCATTAAGATTGGTCGTACCCATCTTCAGGATGCCACTCCGTTGACTTTGGGTCAAGAGTTTTCGGGATACGCCTATCAGATCAAGAACGGTATTGATCGTGTCAAGGACACTTTGCCTCGTCTGCGACTTCTTGCTCAGGGCGGTACTGCCGTAGGCACTGGACTCAATACAAAGAAGGGCTTTGATTCCGCCATTGCTGCTGCCGTTAGCCGAATCACCGGCGAAGAGTTCCAAACTGCTCCCAACAAGTTTGAAGCTCTGGCTGCTCATGACGCCGTGGTCGAGGCGTCGGGCGCCCTTAATACCGTGGCCGTGTCGCTTTTCAAGATCGCCAACGATATCCGATACCTGGGCTCCGGTCCTCGTTGCGGCTATGGCGAGCTCAATCTGCCCGAGAACGAGCCTGGCTCTTCAATCATGCCTGGCAAAGTCAACCCGACTCAGAACGAAGCCCTCACCATGGTGTGCGCCCAGGTGTTTGGCAACCACGCGGCCATCACCTTTGGCGGAGCCTCGGGCCAGTTCGAGCTCAACGTGTTCAAGCCCCTGCTCATCTCCAACCTTTTGAGCTCCGTCCGTCTGCTGGCCGACGGCGCCCGCTCGTTCCGCATCCACTGTGTCGAGGGAATCCAGGCCAACGAAAAGCGCATCAACCAGCTCATGCACGAGTCCCTCATGCTCGTCACGGCTCTCAACCCCAAGATCGGCTACGATGCCGCCTCCAAAGTGGCCAAGAACGCCCACAAGAAGGGCACCACCCTCAAGGCCTCGGCGCTCGAGCTCGGCGTCCTCACTTCTGAGGAGTTTGACGAGTGGGTCCGTCCTGAAAAAATGATCGGACCCTCAGACTAGACTGCAATATAGGTTCTCGCTTGTATCTACGCTTTCCGGTGTCGCCTCCGGCGGCTGGGCGCTGCCCAGACCCGTTGCTCCGCTTCGCGGAGACAAGCGGTACTGAAGCCAGGTGCTCATCAATGACGACTCGCTTCGAGCGAAGCTCGAACAACGGGTCTGGGCAGCGCCCAGCCGCCGGAGGCGACACCAGGGGACGACGACAGGAGGGGAGTTTATTTTAGTGCCAGGGCAATGGCCGTACGGGCCGGGAGGTAGATCTGGACAAAGTTCTTGCGGTTGTTCCAGGGGAAGTCGGTGGTGACACACTCGGTGGAGGCGTGGTCGATGCGGCCGAAGCCGCCAAAGTGCGAGTCGTCGGTGTCCAGAATGACGCGGTAGGTGCCAGGCGCCTCGACGCCGACACGGTAGTCGGTGTAGGACTGGCTAGGGTGGAAATTGAACACAAAGAGCACGCCGGCTCTTTCAAAGGCAATGACCTTGTCAGACTCGTTTTTCAGAGAAATGTATGCTTGGGGCGCCGACAGCCATTTGTAGGTGGTCTCGGTGTTCTGCATGGCGATATCCCAGTTGTTAAGAAACTTGTATTTCAGCAAGTCGTCATCGACAAGACCCCATTGGCGACGACAGTAGTGGAATGAGCTTCCATTGCCCTCACGAGGGAAGTCCAGCCATTCGGGATGGCCAAACTCGTTGCCCTCGAAATTCAGATATCCCTCGCCACCAAGCGAATGAGTAATGAATCGAATCATCTTGTGCAACGCCAGACCTCGGTCGATAATGGGCGATTGGTCCGATAACAGCGACATGTGCGTATACATTTCCTTGTCCATGAGCCAGAACGCCAGAGTCTTGTCTCCTACAAGGGCCTGGTCATGAGACTCGGCATAGGCAATCGTCAGTTCGCCATGACGTCGATTGGTCAAGGTGAAACAAATGTTGCCCATATCCCAATCTTCGTCCTGCTTCTCCTTGAGCAGTTTGATCCACATGTCAGGCACCGCCATTGCTAATCTATAATCGAATCCAACGCCGCCAATCGTGGTAGGCAGACATAATGTGGGCATTCCAGACACGTCTTCGGCAATGGTGATGATTTGAGGATTCAGCGACTTGAGCATGGTATTGGCCAAAATAAGGTAGTTGATTCCTTCCTCGTCGACCGAGGGGCCGAAATATTCGTGATATCCGCCCGAGAATCCAGTACCGATTCCATGATGGGTGTAAAGAATACTTGTGACTCCGTCGAACCGGAACCCATCGAACTGATACTCTTCAATATAATAACGTAAATTAGACAGCAGGAACCTCAAAACTTCGTGCTTGCCATAGTTGAACAGTCGCGAGCCCCACAGACTATGTTCTCCCTTGGGTCCCGAGTGGAAATAATGATACTCGGTGCCATCGAAATCATTGATTCCATCCAACACATTCTTCGAGGCATGCGAATGCACCACGTCCAGTAATACAGTGATTCCTAAACC
>JAJMIG010000148.1:0-30552 GCA_030583365.1 Sugiyamaella japonica | reverse complement strand
CAGCCCTCCGCGAAGCGGAGCAACGGGTCTGGGCAGCGCCCAGCCGCCGGAGGCAGCGCCCAGTAGCGAGCGCGACCCCCCGGTCAGCTCAGCACGACGAGCAGGATGACCAGCGTGAGAATGAGGATGGCGATGGTGAGCGTGGAGCCGTGCTGGCGCGCCTTGTGGGAGAAGACGTCGAGGCGACGGCGGGCGTGGGCGAGACGGTCGTGGGAGCGGTCGGTGAGGGCGTCGACGTCGTCGAGCAGCTCGAGGTGCGAGTCGAGCTCCGAGTCGATCTGGATGCTCAGCTCGTGCTGGCGCGAGACGGAGTGGGCCAGGTTGTCGAGATGCGTGTCCTGCTCTCTGATCTGCTGCTGCTGCTGTTCATAGCGGCCGGTGGCACTGGGCAGTTCCTGTTCTTCTTCTTCGTCGGGGAAATCCTTGTATGGCTGGATGAACCGCTCTGTGTCCACGACGTTGTCTTTGAACCTCACCGACTTGTTTGGAGCAGCAGGCACGCGAGAAGAAGAGGAAGAGGAGGAGGAGGAGGGCGAGGATGGCCGCCGTAGAGCAGACGCTCGCGCAGATGGAACAAACCTCAGCTTGCTGTCGTCCAGCGAGCTCGCAATGTCGGGGTCTTCTTTATAGGCGGAGATCAGCCGTGAGTAACTGGCCACGAGCTTCTTGAACTGATCGTGTTCATAGGTGTTGTCACCCAGGTCCCGCTCTGCTTCGCTCAGGCCCTGGTGGATTGTATGCAAGGATTTGACAATCTCCTTGTCGTCGTGGGAGGAGATGGGCACTTTGAGAACCAGAAGCCGATTTCGTTCTTCTATGGATGTTTTGGTCTGTTCGCACAGTAAGCGTAGTTTAGCTATTAGAGATGGAGCCATTGGTAGTGGTGGTAGAGTGGTGGTAGAGTGGTGGTAGAGAGGTGGTAGAGTGGTGGTAGAGTGGTGGTAGAGTGGTGGTAGAGTGGTGGTAGAGTGGTGGTAGTGGTGGCAGTGGTGGTAGTGGTGGTAGAGAGGTGGTAGAGTGGTGGTAGAGTGGTGGTAGTGGTGGAATGGTGCAATGGTGGTAGTGGTGGAATGGTGGAATGGTGGAGTGGTGGTAGTGATAATAGTAGTGACCGAGGTAGTGGTGGTGTTAGTGATGATACTAGAGTGATAGTGGTGCAGTGATAGGTGCAGTGATAGGTGCAGTGATGGTGGTAGTGATATGGTGGAGTGATAGTGCGGTTAGTAGTTGTTGTAGTTCTAGGGGCAACAGTTGAGGTGGTGATAGTGATAGTAGTAGTAGTATCACTGGTAGCACTCTAAAGATTGGGAGCAGTACCTCTACTCCAGACCTATCTATCTATTACTACTGCTTTATCCCAATATCCGCGACAGCGGCTTGCCACTCCCCCACCATCTCTTCCAGTCTCGAATGCGGAGAACAAACTACCACCACTCCCTAACTCTACCAGAATAGAGAGCTCATCATGACCGATTACTTGGACAAACTCAAAACACTCATGAATGAAGAAGATGCAACGGCCGACTTTCTAGATAAAATGCTGCTGCCGGCTCGAGAAGTGGTGGACTACTGGAGTCTACAGTACGCCAGCTCAACCAGCATGGATCAGTTTATATGTCCCATCTGTCAGATGGTTCTGGTGGAGCCGTTTTCTACAAAATGCGGGCATACGTTTTGTAGAAAATGCATTTTAGAGGCGTATAGTGCGAGTGTGAATAGTGGTGATAGTGGTGGTGAAACACTTTTGTTGTTCAGATGTCCAGTCGATCGGCATCCTCTACCAAACCCGAAAGACATTCAGCCAGCAGCATTTCTCATTTCAAGTCTGGTTAATGATCTCGTAGTGGCATGTCCTTTTACTGATAGGGGATGTGTCTGGGAAGATAAAAGATGGTTACTGGAAAAGCATGTGAGTCAGGACTGTCTTTTCGTCAAGGTACTGTGTGGAGGCCTTCGAGGGGATGGCCAGACTTGTAAAGAGCTGGCTCTAAGAGGAGAGGTTTTGGAGCGGATCAAGAAAAGGAGAATCAGTAGTAGCACGCCCAGTGCGGATAGTTCCCGAAGCTCCAGTACCAGCGCCAGCGCCAGCTCGGCAAGTGATGACGACGACTTGTCACCGTTTCACATGTACAAATGCATTCATGAGCAACAGGAACCAGAAATCACCTCTCAGGAATATTCCAAATGTCAGTGCGGAGAATCGGTTGCTGTCGACGATATGGAGCGACATTTGTATGACTCCTGTATGGCGGTCAGCGAGACTTGCGAGGCTTGTGGACACACCGTAGACAAGCCTCTGTTAGATTTGCACCTTCGACAAGACTGTCTAGAAACACCCGTTGCCTGTGCCGCTCAAATCTACGGATGTACATGGTCAAGCAAACGATCAAACCAAGACGCTCACGAAGCTCATAAACGTGAGTGTATATTTATTAAGCTGATGCCGATTCTACACGACCAGAATCGTCGTGTTGATTCTTTATTAAAAGAGAATCAAGCGTTACGTCAAAGTGTTGAAAGATTAACGACCATCACCAACAAGACCGCCTACGACACCGCCTACAACACCGCCTACAACACCACCACCACCACCACCACCAACACGTCGGAAGCGTCGTCGTCAACTAATTCATTCACAGACTCGGATCTACTTCATATGTTTATGGAATGCGAACGACTGAGACGAGACGTGGATCAACTCAACTCCACTTCCAGTGATATGTATCTGAAACAGGGAATGATGATGATGCGCGAGAATCTTCGCTTGAGTGAGGAAATGAATGTTTTACGGTCTGGATTCGCCAGTCTGCGACACCAGCTCCATTTCCTACTCACCGAACGGAGGTCCTGGGCATCTCATTACTACCAGGGCTCCTCCACCGACTCGCACAACCCCTCTGGACCGGACCGACCAAGCCAGCGCAGTCTGGGAGATCTTTTGCGCGATGTAAAACTGTAAAAAAAGAATAATACTATCAAGGTATATTAGAATTTGCTCCAACTAACCAGAGTAATTGAGACGGAAGATATCATTGAAAACAAAATACGACCCTGCCTCAGGAATCAAATGGAACACTTGAGAATATCTTTGAGGGTTCTGTTCTTCGTCAACAAGCAATTCTCCAGTCACCATGACAATAACGTCTCCATTAGGAGAGGCTGGTTGAGCATCCAAGGTTGTGATTCTATGAGCAACCTTTGCAAATGGCAACGAAGTCAGCTTTTCAATAATGGCCTTTGCTCCCTGGACCTGAGACGTTTCAAATGTCAACATAGAAGTCTCTCTATAGAGATTGCCCAATTGGCCTCTATCCTGATCGAACGTCTGATAATAGAAGTTGGTGAATTGTTCTGAGAGTTAGTCAAGTACTACGAGTGGAGCGCTACTAGTTGATACTTACGAGCAAGGGCCTGGAAATCAACTACATATATTATCAGTTAGTATCAACATTTACATTTCTCTCATTCACGTTATACTTACCAGACATGACGGGCAAAGAGAGCACTAGTACTTTTCAATCAACTGAGTTGGCTGCAAAACGAAACGTCAAGATCCTTCGTTTGACAGGCTTCAAAAAATGTAAATAGGCCCATGTTGGGATCCTTTAAGCGCATATACATGGTTAGAAGATCAAGGACGTCCATCAGGGGGTAGCGAGTAGTTAAAAGGTACTACTACCATACTACCATCAGATATATGTGACAGTGAGAGGTACTGACATTCAGAGTCATAATTACCATTATTAACAGAGCTTGTGAACCACAATTACTACCAAACTGTTTAACTGTTGCTTCTCGAAATAACCAGGGTTAGGGCACGCAACTCCATACTCTGCTGCTGCTATTAGTCCTGCTGCGGAGGAGTAGCAGTAGTAGTAGTAGTAGTAGTCAAGCACGTACAGTCTTGAGTAGAGTACTAGTAGTACTAACTTGTGATGAACCTGGTTGATATCCAGGCATAACTGAGAGAAGATTGTGTAAAAAATAGAGAAAATGAGTCAAGTCAATGTTAGCTTTGGAGACGAATTAAAGGCAAGTATCACAGAATATCACAGAGTGCCACCTGTGGCAGCTTAAAACTAACCAAACAGGACGGGTTTAAAGAGGTGGACGCATGGATTGGAAATGGAATTAAATGGATGGATGATATCCAATCGTTTTATAGAGAACGTGCTACCATTGAACGAGAATATGCTACCAAACTGACTGCTCTCAGTTCCAAGTACTTTGAAAAAAAGGCAAAGCTCAGTACATCCTTGTCTGTGGGAGACACTCCTCAAGTGACGCCCGGAAGTCTGGAAAACGCCAGTCTGGTAGCATGGACAGAGATTCTCACCGAGACAGAACAGATTGGCAAGGAAAAACAGCGCCTGGCCCAAGAGTTGACGATATCAATAGCAGACCAGATTCATGGTCTCGAGCTGAGATTCGACGACGTCAAGAAAAAATACGTTTCCTGTCATGAAGAGGTCGTCAAGACAAGAGAAGATATCTATAGCTCCCATAAAAAGGCCAAGGTCGATTATGATGCGAGCTGTCAGAAAATGGAAGACACTCGCCTGAAAGCATCCAAATCCTATGACAAAAGTAAAGATAAAGCCAACAAGAAAATGGAGTCTAAAGAACATGATATGAATATAGCCAAGAACAATTATCTCATCAAAATCAATATCGCCAACCGAGTCAAGGACAAGTACTATCGAGAAGATCTACCGGAAATCCTCGACGGCATGCAGGATGTTAATCAAGCGCGAGTCACTTTGTTGAACAATTTCTGGAAACAATCAATTCAATTGGAGAAATCCAACAACGAACGATGTATTGCCAATCTGGATAAGATGACTCAGGTCGTTGAACAGAATCTGCCGGTACTGGACTCTGCCATGTTTGTTAAGCACAACCTGAAACAATGGCAAGAGCCTACAGACTATGTTTTTGTTCCCAGTCCAATCTGGGGCGATGATGACAGGATGATTACAGGTGATGACGAAGAATTGAGGTATCTGCGCAAGAGACTGGCCGATTCGAGTACAAAGTTGAGCAATGAAACAAAAAATGTCGAGGCTAAATTAGACACTTATAAACAGTATGTGGAAGCCAAAAAGAGCATCAGTACAATGTCGTCGTCCAATGTAACGGCCGTACTAAGCAAGCATTTGATGGCTCTACAGTCTGTAATGGCTGCAGATACGCTACGACTCGTACAAAATGTCGAAGTAGAAACAATCGAATTGGCTACAAGTGATAAGGATCTGTACTCGTTGCCTGTAGAGCAGACGGTTACTAAACGAGGCTTGTTTGGAAGGAAAAAGACCATAGTCAAAACAACTCCCTCGTCCAGCATAAATAACAGCAGCCAGGCTGACGGCAGCAATTCACTGGCTCGAACATCCACCTCGTCTTCACTCAACAGAACGGTCTCTCGCAGATCGGCCACCAGCAACACTACTGCCAATTCGGCCAATGACAAACACAAGCATCATTCGGGGTTCATGTCTGGATTGTTGGGCAGACGAGGAACTCATAAAACTACACCTAGCAATGCTACTACCGCTGCCACCACCACAAATCATCACCAAACAACTGATCCTTTCACCAGCAGTAGCACCAACAACACGGAAACTCCTACACAATACGCTACTGCTCTATACGCCTATACGGCGGCTGGAGACGACGAAACATCCATTACCGAGGGCCAGCGAGTCGAGGTCATTGAACAAGACGACGGCTCGGGCTGGATCAACATCCGCACAGACTCGGAAGAAGGCCTGGTCCCTGCGTCATATCTACAACTGCTCCCGCTCGCAGCGACCGCTACTGTTCATCAATCGGCCAGCTCTGACTCGCTCGTATCTGGCAAACGCAAAGGCCCCGCAGTAGCTCCTAAACGAGGAGGCAAAAAAGTGCCCTACATGATTGCTCTATACGACTACGACGCCGTGGAGCCCGACGAGCTCACCATTCGAGCGGGCGATAAGATTCTTGTTGTGGGCGAAGATACCGGCGACGGGTGGACCCAGGGCGAGCTCAACGCCATGTCCGGCACGTTTCCTACCGCGTACGCGAAACCAGCTTGATGGGGGCTCTGTCTCCGGCGGCTGGGCGCTGCCCAGACCCGTTGGCTCCGCTTCGCGGAGATGCTCGTTGACTCAGGGGGGACGGGATCTGTCTCTCTGTACCCCTGTTAACCGTTGCCAGTTTAGTCCTTGCGCCGTGCACAACGCGACTCAGACGCGCGTGTCCCCTTGCCGATTGTTGCCCAAGTAGTAGCTGTAAATTTAACCTTTGAAGCGTAACCCCTTAAAATTCGTTTTATCCTTTCTGCTTCGGGCTGCTCCTGGCCAGCCTCCCCTTACCGCCAGATCTATTATCGACATCGGCATCGACATCGACATCAACATCGAACTCGAACTCGAACTCGAACAAGACATTACAAAAACCTCTTCCCAATTGTATCGCCCGATCGCACCCTTTCTTTGCACTTGTTCTGCCCTCCAACACCAAAACTCAGTTTCCTCGCTCGCTCGCTCGACCAAACACTACTGACTACTCATTTCACTATGGGGTTGTCTATGTCCAAGATCTTTGTGAGTATCTCGTTGACGACAGTTTGGACTCTCCAAATCACTAACAACCATAGTCCAAATTATTTGGTAATCGAGAAATCAGGTATGAGATCTCTAGGCGCCGTCAGTATACTTGTGCTTGCTACTAACTCCATCAGGATCTTAATGCTTGGTCTCGATGCCGCTGGTAAAACCAGTAAGTATTGCTCGCTAGGCACAGGACGTTTTTGTAACTTCAGACCATAAACACTAACACTCGAAGCGATTCTCTACAAACTGAAACTGAATCAGGGGTAAGTACTGCGTAACCATCACGCCACTACCACTCGCTAACACCCGTATACAGTGTGTCAACAGTTCCAACCGTCGGATTCAATGTTGAAACACTCACTTATAAGAACATCAAGTTCAACGTATGGGATGTCGGTGGACAGGAAAAGATCCGTCCGCTCTGGAGACACTACTTCACCGGGACCCAGGGCCTGATTTTTGTCATTGACAGTTCGGACAGAGCTCGCATCGACGAGGCCAGACAGGAGCTACACAGAATCATAAACGACCGGGAAATGAAAGACGCGCTGCTGCTGGTGTTTGCCAATAAGCAGGATCTGCCAGAAGCCATGCACCCAAAAGAAGTCACTGAAAAACTACAGCTCGACACTCTCAAAGGACGAACTTGGTGTGTAGTGGCTTCCACCGCCAAGACTGGCGAAGGTCTTGTCGAGGGCCTCTCCTGGCTATCAACCAATATCCCCGAAGAAGCCAATTAAAATGTTTACCGCTGTCTGACGATGCCCCCTAATACATAATTATACGACAGGCTCTCTGCTACGCCTCCGGCGGCTGGGCGCTGCCCAGACCCGTTGTCCCCGCTTCGCGGGGAGACTTAACTCGGCCAGTGGTCTCCCCGCGAAGCGGGGACAACGGGTCTGGGCAGCGCCCAGCCGCCGGAGGCAGAACACGGGTTACAGGTCGACTAGCCAAACGGCAGTGGTCCGACATCTATTCCGGCATACAGTCTACGGGCTCGTAGTTCGAGAACTTCGTCAGTCGATTCAGGCAGTTCCTCAGCCAGTTTAGCAGGAACTCCAGACATGCTGGAAAATGGCGCCACCACCGTGAAGGGAGGAATGACCGTGTCGTCGGCAATGACCACCGCGTCCTTGATTATAGCAAACTTGCCAATGGTGCAATTATCTCCAATATAGACACACGAGCCGATTGCAGCAGCTTGCACTTTGGTGTTGTGGCCAATATATACATACGAACCGATTTTGATGGGATATATGGTATCCTGTTTCATAGGAGGAGTGATTGAGCATTGTGAACGAAGAATCGTGTAGCGGCCAATGGCTATTACCGGGCTTTTGGACTCGGGCCGATGAAGGTCTCCACGTAACACCACTTCATGTTCAATTAGAGACTTGCCGCCAAGCACAATATACTGAGAGCCCTGGATGGCGCTTTTACGGGAAATGCGGTTCCCACTATCTGTTTCAATATATTCAGATCTCGGTTTAGATGGTCGTGGTTTGGACGCGAGTTTGGACTTGTTTGCAACTCGTGGCGCCGGTCTGACTTCTCCTATGGCTTCTCCAGCCGTCACGTCAGTGGACTTACCAACTGTCATGTTTTTGGCAAAATATATTCGATTCCCACTTTGGATAAACAAGTCAGTGGAGGTGCAACTGCAGGAGATCGATCTCATGCAAGATCGAGCGACCGGGCCTGATCTGAGCCGTTATTAAGTTTACTGCTTATACCCCTGAAAACAAGCCTTATGACATCAACAATTGAGATATTCCCCAGATATGTAATATTAAACCCATTTCTCATATCCACTAGTACCAGCACTATCTATACTTACCCGTCTTGTGTAATTGCACGCATGGGCAGTGGCTGGCTGGTCAGTCTCTCCTGCATCGTTACCCTAACGTCGATGTTCTATATATAATGGTGGTGAAGTGATTTGCACAACGTGTTTGTGTTTGATCCACCAAACTATTTTCACGCACTGCGATCTGATACAGTATGAGCGAGAAATTATTCCAGTTGAGTTGCGGTAAGTGGGTTGTGCCTCCGGCAGCTGGGCGCTGCCCAGACCCGTTGCGTTCGCTACGCGAACTGCTTGGATCGTGACTAACAACGTGTTTTAGGTGTTCAATCTTATGATTGGGGTAGGTTCACAACGTGTCCGGTCTATAACGAGCCCAGAGGCAGAGCTCCCGACTAACGAGGCCCAGGCAAGATTGGCAGAACCAGTTCTGCTGCGCAGTTTGCAGCCAGCTCTGATAAGGAGTTTATCATTGATCCAAGCAAACCGTACGCTGAGCTCTGGATGGGCACTCATCCTAGTGTGCCATCCAAGAATATTAACAACGGGCAGACCCTGCGTGACATTGTCACCAAAGATGAAACGCTTTTGAACGAGAAGGTGGCCAGGAAGTTTGGCAGCGGCGAGCTGCCTTATTTATTCAAGGTGCTCTCTATTAATAAGGCCCTCAGTATCCAGGCTCATCCAGATAAGGAGTTGGGTGCTATTTTGCACAAGAGAGATCCCAAAAACTACCCAGACCCCAATCATAAGCCCGAAATGGCCATTGCTGTTACTGAGTTCGAAGGTTTCTGCGGTTTCAGACCTCTGGATCAGATTGTCGAGATTCTAGATAACCTGCCTGAATTCGTCGAGTTGGTCGGCTTTGAAACCGCCGAAGAGTTCAAACAGACTGTGACTGGAAACTTGACCCCTGACAAAGGATCGGAGCAAGATGAAAAGAATAAAAAAGTGCTTCAGAAACTGTTTGGCCAGTTAATGAGAGCCAGCGATGAACACGTTACTGACGCTGCAGCAAGGCTTATTCAGCGGGCTCAAAGAGAGCCTATCGGATTCGGCAGACCATCTTTGGCAGACTCGGAATTGGCCAATCTGCTCATTCGCCTCAATGGACAGTTCCCAAATGACATTGGCCTATTTTGTGGCGGTCTAATGCTCAACTATGTTAAATTATCTCCAGGTGAGGCGATGTTTTTAAGAGCAAAGGATCCTCATGCTTATATTTCCGGCGATATCATTGAGTGTATGGCTGCCAGTGATAATGTTGTTCGGGCCGGATTCACACCCAAATTCAAGGATGTCGACACTTTGGTGTCCATGCTCACTTACTCATATTCGCCAGTTATTGAACAGAAGATGGAACCTTTACCATTTCCTCGCGGGTCGGGTGAAAACGCCGAGTTCACTCTCTATAACCCACCTATCGATGAGTTTGCCGTTCTGCAAACTAAGGTCCAGCCTGGGGCTACTGGAACTGTCAAGGCTATTGACGGTCCTAGCATTCTCGTGTCCACTAGTGGCACAGGTACCATTTCTGGAGATGGCATGACCCTCAAATTCAACACTGGAAATGTCTTTTTCGTTGGAGCAGGGGTAGCCATTGAGCTTAAAGGCTTACAGGGCGAATTCACCACTTATCGCGCTTTCGCTGAAGTTGAATAGTTGGATAATACTACTAATAATAATAATAAACTCATGATCCTCGTGATCGACAATCCATTCTACTACTTCCTTACACCCTTGCCGCTATCAAGATAATAATTAGATCATGCATGCAGGGTACGGGTACCAAAAAATTTATATGATATAGATAGACTGAGAGTATAGATAATTGAAAATATATATCCATCTCATCATTCATCTAATTCTATTCAAAAATGCCTAGTGGAGTTCGTAGAAGAAAGCATGAGAGATCCAAACTCTCGAAAAATACTCGACGAGTCAAATCGAAGCATGCCAAAGTCAACATCCAGTCCAATGCGATAATTGCTGAAAACTGGGATCCAAAACTCACGTTAGCACAGAACTATAAGAAGTTAGGTCTCACGGCCAGGCTAGGCCGCAGAGCTGGTGGTGAAGAGAAGGAGCTTAAAACGAATAGTACTCTACGTGACAGTGAAGACGAAGAGGAACAAGAGTTGGAAGAAGGTGAAGGACGCATTATACGACACGAAGATGGTACGGTGACAGTTGAATATGGACAGCCCAAGCAGGAACGACAGGATCAAGAACAAACAACCACCGAGGTTGTACAAAAGCTCGAAGCGTTAGCTGCTAGTGGGGTTACTAAACCCCGGGTACAGAGTGAACGTGAGCAAGACTGGATAGCCAGATTAGTGGAAAAACACGGAGATGATTATGAAGCCATGTTCTGGGATAAGAAGCTCAATATATATCAACAATCAATAGGCGATATCAAGAGGAGAATTTTCAAGTGGAAAAAAGCTCACAAAAAAGCGGCTGCGTAAATTTTTGCATATCAACAGACTCTATTTAAGACTAATTTATAACTATCATCATAGAACTTTTTGTGGCCCTGTTGCCACCAAAACACAAATACAAAAACAATTACTATGCATACATTACAAGTTCGTTTCATTACATTAATTACATACCCATTAATTGAGAAGCATAGCGCATAGGCTTGATATCAGGATGAGCAACCGCATCAAAAGTAACAAAATCAAGTACTCCATCGTCTCGAATATTGATATATGCACCTTTATTGCCTTGAGAGTCGCAATAGTTGGGCGCCGAAAACACCGTGATAAGCTGGCCATTATGCTCTTGTGAATATCCCCCCATTCGTACTTCGTGAGATCGGATAACTGCTTTCAGGTTGTTGGCTTTACAGAATCGTTCAGTCACATCAGGGCCAAACTGAATACCAATCCCTCTTTTACTTGGACCTCTACCAGGCTCTGGCTGAGGATCTGTCCACAACATTTCCATCATGATACCTTGTAATCCAGGCTGTTTTTCACCAAATCTATTGAACTTTCGAATATCATCGAGGGTGACATTGTCATTCGAAAAAAGGCCACCGTGAACAACAAAGTACTGATCCGAGATTAACGTTGCCAACGGCAGCTGTGAAAATGATTCCGAAAACAGCTTGAACACAGACTCCGAAACGTATTTGTGTTTACACTCTCCTTCAAATCCGTACACTTTATTCATATTGTCGGTTTCATGATTTCCTCTATTAAGGAAAAAACTGCTTGGGTAGAGGATCTTATAAGCATAAAGAATAAGAGCGATTTCGCATGACCAAGACCCTCGATCAACAAAATCGCCATTAAACAAATACATATGCTCCTCACTAGGATCCCCATTTTTGCGGAAAATCTCAAGCAAATCAAAAAACTGCCCGTGAGTATCACCACATACAGTCATCAACTGGTTAGGTCTGTCCACTTTGACTTCAACTATAGTTGGTTCCTTTTGGAAAAGTTTCATCGCCTGAAGCACTATAGCATAAACGTATTTCCTAGGAAGTAGCTTGCCATTTTTAAATCTCTCGATTGTTTGTTTAATGAAATCTTTAGTCATTGTCACTTTTGGAACAAGCCGATCTGATTCACCTTCTTTGACAAACTCGAGATCCAATTCTGGGCCATCATAACTATCTTCGACTTTCAAAGCACGAATATCGATCGTGTCTGCTACGCTGGGAATATCATCCACCTCGATGGCTCTTTCAAAAGCCTGTCGACGGATGATTTTTTGGCATTCCAGATACCTCGCCTTTGCATCTTTATCTTTAGGAGCCTTGTCCAAGGCTATTTTGAAATCAGCCAAAGCGTCCTTATAGCGAACAATAGCAGAATTAGCCACTGCCCTACGATAATATGCCTTGATATAAGAAGGATCGAGTTTTATCGCTTCAGTGGCATCGGCAATGGCCGATCCATAAGCTTCGTTTTTGATATGTGCCTGAGCTCGATTGGCAAAGAAAACGGCATTTGTCGAGTCTACCGCAATAGCCTTTGTGTATAGCTCGACGGCTTCATCATATTTGCTGTCAAGTAAAGCTTTATTTCCTTGATTCTTGAGCTCCACAGCTGTCGGCTGCGTCATGGTGGAGATATTGGATAGTCTGAAACCTGAGATGTAAGAATGTGAAAGAAACTGTTGGCTAGCTAGGAGATCCCGCAGAAGCTTATGGTACATTACTATTATTATTATTATTATTATTATTCATTATAAATCACTATAAGGGGTACAGGGTAAATTTTTCTCTAGTGGTAGCGTATATGCGATTAAGGGGTGTTGATGGTCAAGTCTTAGGGTGCGTGCCACCGTCAACCTTGACATCAGATGGCTGAATAACATTCTGGCTAATTGTTAGTCAAATAATTGTATAGAGCATAAGGGGATGACTAAATATGCTGCTCACTATATATATATATATGGTTATACATGTACAGTTTATAGAATGCGAAACACTCCCAGAAAATGTGCATGATATCTCTATAGCAGAGTCATGTTTAGACGTGTGGAGAGATGACTGATGATTTACCTCCAACAACCTTTTTTTACTCAAAGCCTGCAACGATCGCAATCGTTAATAGATAGCTAGAGCTAAATATCAAGCAGTACATTTGGCACTTTGAGCAGAGATCGAGGAGGACTGCGATGCTGCAATATCCCCAAGGCGGTCATAAACGGGCAGGATGAAATAGAAATTCTTCTAAGACTGTGCTAGAGATAAACAGATTACAGAAATAATTGCCGATGTTTCCGCCATTATCGTACTATATTACTTTAAGCTACTGCTTAGTTCTTTGCCCGTTAAAATTCAAACCTTTAAAGATCCGTCTGCTTCTCTGACAGACAAGACCGACAGAAGTGAGTAATAAATAATCAATCGAACAAGAATAACTTGGCTTGCCTGCCAGGTCCCACTGAAAACGATTCCCGTCTTTGTTTTCGGGCCGTAGTTCCAACATCTTCAATGACACAAGCCAATCAAGCATTGTCAAGTATTCCGCTAAAATAGGAGAACGGCCCGAAAGATAATATTTGCATTATTTCTTCTTTTAGCCTGGCTAGCATCAACAGGTAACAGTACGCTGGTGGAAAAAATGCCTTTATTTAGTTTACGAAAGACCACTATCTAACTGCTAGTTCAAGAAGCGAGAAATGTCAACACTGCCAAACAATTATACGGCCAATTATATTGGAATATGATAGCCATCACACCATACTGATTCCTTAGCGATGGCAATACTGACGGCTCAAGGGTTGCTCTCACTAGACACAAGCTGCGTTTGATTTATGTATGCAACTGTGATTGGCTTGCCTGGTTGTCAACCTAATATGAGCTTAAATAAGCAATAATATTCGACGACACCGGGGACGTAGCAGAACAATATCCGCCCGCCCAGCAAAGCGTTGGACTATCGTCAGGTGCCCCGATCACACTCCCGGCGTTGGCGGAGCCGTTTTGCTCTGCCCATGGCCTTTTTGACGGCAGTGATGATCAATGTCAGATTTATCTGCTTTAATCTAACAGTAAAACTTATTAATTGTTATTATTTCTACAGCAGAGACAGCCCGCCATCACCTCGGCTCACCAGATGGTGTTCAACAAATGATTTTATTATTTGGCAGGAACATTGCTTGATAGCCATGCTGAGATGTCAGTTAAGCTGCAAGACTACTTTCTCACAGTATAGGCCAATAAAGCTATTGTCGTCGCCCTGGTGTAGGTACACAAGCAAAAGCCAATTGTAAGTAAGATCTGATAAAATTTTTATCAAAAAGATCAATGATCTAAAAAATCAGATATTTCCCAATTGGGTAGAAATGCTGCACTAGTCAACTACCTGTTGCATTGCACGCAAAAGATCTACAAGTTCCAAAGGCACATGTTTACTTTTTATATGTATAAAATGTACGACTCATAACCTTCCTCTGGCAACCACACACTCGGCAAAGGCCATTCCAATTTCTTCCCTCCACCGTATTTGTTGGTGGCCGAGGCTTTTCTCACAGGAAGCTCTTGGCTTGGCCAATTGCCGATTATATTCGGAGTATTACCGGACTGCTTAATTCTGCTGTGCATAACAATGATCATGACTATTGCATTACTTGACTTGGTTGCCTGACTGTTTATTTTATTATAATAGCCAATTCTGACGAGCTGGCCGATGTGGGTTCGGTTCTATCTGTTACTACGTTCTTTCCCACGTCTGGCCAATCTCATTTCTACTGCTACCAGGTATTTTTATCTGATAAAATATTTCCTATTTAGGTTAGACTAATATCATTGCAAAAACCTTCGGATCTGATAAACTTCTCCCCACATTCAGATACGTACAGGTTTATGTCAACTTCTCGAACATCTAGACATTGCTGATTTTACAAACAAGGTCAATATATGACAGTAAATGAAAAAAAAAACCTGCATAGAGAAATAGAAACGTAGAATTGGGTCCTCCTGCTAATATGGTGAAATAAATGTATTAGTCCTGTCTGAACATTGTACTGGCATCCTTTGCCTACCGGTCCAATGCATATCTTTCGCCATTCTTACAATAGCCAAGTCAGATTCCTCGTGAAGTACAGCTGCCTATTTCTCCTTCCTTGTCCAGATTTAGTTAGCTGCTGTTTATTAGCTAGCCGAGCGTGATGCATGGGCACGAATAGTGTCAACAGTGCGCTGGTTAAACATGTCCGATGTACGGATGATAATAATTCTACTATAAATTGAGCGTGATTCTGACCAGTGTCCCATGGTATTGGTTTATAGTTATGCATAAAGTTCTGGAAGGACAGAATGAACTACTTAAGTGTACCTTGTTATATTGCCTTCTTACTGTTCGTCAAGTGCACTGTGGCAGAAGATGTTTATGGCTACTCTTGCCTTCAGGCGGCCGCGAGTTACGATTTTGGCTGCCCTTTCTCTGAATCCAATCCTTATGCCAGTGCCGCTTGTTTGTGTCCTAACCAGGCTTATCTTCAAACGGCAGTGGCATGTATCGAGACATATGGTACCAGTGCTGCTCTCAAAAACTACGCCTACAATTATATCAACTATTTATGTCCACCGGTAGGAGCTAATGAAGGCGGACCCTTTTTGGTTGTATCAACTCCTGCTTACAGTTACAATATCCCGGAACTCATTAAAAATGTTCCAAATGTTCCTTCGAACCTCACCCAGCAACAGTTATCCTCTTATCATACAGCAGCGTTTATAATTCCTTACAATGTTGTCAAACACAAATTTGAATCTGAAATACTGGATGGGAAGGAAAGTCGTAAGCCTGGTCAATACGCGTAAGTTCCTGCAACTTTTTCCTTACCAGAAGAAACTAACTTATATGTTTTAGTGGGGCCATGTTGGCATTCTGGGGCATAGTAATTATTTTCAAGACACTGTCTAACATTTGCTATCGGTTGGGACCCTATGTCCTAAAATACTTTGACTTTCCCTTATCTCGAAGGCTTCGGGCAGAAATATTCTTACCACCCACAGGCAGCTATCATCACTCAACGCCCAAAAAGTTACTTCAGTTTACCCTGAGTATTCCTACTAGATTGCAAACACTTGTAATAGCGTCGTTCGTGATACTGAATATTCTGCTTGTATTTGTCGGAATAGAAACCATCGAGGACAGTGTTTTCTATGACAATGTATCAGAGCAATACTCTACTTATATTGGTTATCGATCAGGAGTCATCTGCATGTCGGAGCTTGTATTGGTTCTTTTATTCGCAGGTAGAAATAATCTACTGTTGTGGAGCACTGGGTGGGAAATGGATACCTTCAATGTTTTCCATAAGTGGATAGCCCGGACATTGACATTTAACGCCGTAGTTCATAGTATTGGCTACACAATAGCTTGGATTGAAGAAGGGTATTATAAAGCAGAGTTTACGATAACTCCTGGATTCGCATGGTTTCACTGGGGCGTGGCAGGAACGATTTTTCTCTGCTTTTTGATTACCCAGTCGGTACACTATTTGAGATCCCTTAACTATGAAGTATTCCTGGCTCTTCATATACTTGTATCAGTTTTGGCAGTAGTGTCTATTTACACACATGTCAATACTATGCAAGGTACAAAGTACTCGTATGCTGCAATTGCAATTTGGGGCTTTGATCGAGCTGCTAGAATAGTGAGAATCTTCTGGTCCGGTGTAACTTCTAAAGCCGATATCAAGTTGCATGGTGAAGATATTATCGAATTCAAGATTCAATATTCCCAGAGATGGAAGTTTTATCCTGGATGCTATGTTTATCTGAATATACTTCGGAAAAATCGATTTTGGCAATCGCATCCTTTCACAGTCGTAGGATCACCCAGGCCTGACGATGATGGCAAGCTAGTTGTATATGCTAGAGTGAAGAAAGGTATCACGAAATATACAGCCGATTTCCTGCTTACACAACCTGACAAGAGTGCTAAAGTCGGCGTGCTTGTGGAAGGGCCTTATGGAAGTTATCATCCTATTCATCACTATGATTCTGTTGTTCTTATTGCGGGTGGAGTGGGAGTGACATCAATCTTTCCCTATGCTGCTCAGCTTCGAGATAACAAAGACAGGTCACAAAGAATGGTATTTATCTGGGTTGTCAGGGACGAGCAACCGCTTGCATGGTTTAATGATCAGCTCAAATATATTTCAAGAGATCCTCGCATTGAAGTGATTGTATGTATTACTGGAAAAGATTCTCTACTTGTTGAAGATCCGGACTCGCCTGCTGATATTGGCCCTGACGCGGAGAAATCTGTCGTGGATTCTGCCGATTCCATTTCCTTGAAAAGCGAGAACAAAGGATCTCTGTCATCACAGTCCCAGATAGATATCAGATGCGGGACCCCTGACTTGAAGTCTCGGGTTGCTCAAGATATAGTAGAGGCTGAAGGAACGGTAGCATTTCTTGTTTGTGGACCTGATAGAATGAATGATGACGTTAGACAGGGAATTGCAAGTAATATAACTCTCTCGAAGCATAGGGTAGATTTTTTTGATGACTCATTCTCTTGGTAAATAGACAATAGAATACTCTGTAAATTCGCTGCTATTGGACCCAAGGTTCAATTCCAATGCACTGGCCATTTAGCATTCGTAAGTGAAGGTTCGTTCAAGACAAACAGCAGCTGAGAACCTAAAACTTCCTGTACTGAGAAATAATATCAATGAAGTTTTCCACTTTTCTTATTTGTGGATTATTTATTAAGTTTTTGTAGACTGGCAGCTGGATAAGTAAATCAATAATACCCCCTGAATCCAGAACTAGAAACGATCGGCACACAGATTTGACGGTTGTTACCCTCCTCCGTCAACCTCCTGCAGCTAGATATTTAAAGCAGAAAACTTCTCTATACAAATTATTTCATGACTATATATTGATAATTTCGTTTGATCCATCCATTATATCCATGGTTTGATGTAAACATCAACTGTATGTGCGGTTCTTGTTGCCATTGAACCTTTGATATGATTGGATCATCACGCACACTTTGTTGTAACTCTTTAGAGCACACCTCGGGTACCTGTACTGGTATTGGTGTAACGTTCTGGACCAAACCTCCAGGGCATCCTGGCCAATTTGATCCCGTTTTGGGTTCTGTGGTTTTGGATTATTGAGTGGACGAGAGTTGGCATTCTTGTTTTTGACAATTGCCGTGCAAGACCAAACACAGTGCATCATAGTACATTCCGGTATTTTTTTTTCCGTTACCAGGGTGTCTCCAGCGACACTGACATTTAGACATTTTGCAACCCAGTTAGTGAGCAGCGGACAGAGCCCGGCTTGCTTGCTATGACTCGGTCAAGTATAGTAGTGGCTGTAAATATATATATAAATATTCTTACAGATCAATGCAGATAATTACTGAAGATAGCAGACGAAACAAGGCGTGGGGTGAAGCCTATGCAGTGGTGGGGGCCGTAGGAGGAGAAGCAGACTTATTTTCGCCCTGATTGTGGCCCTTACGTTTGTTGTTACGATAGTAAGGACGGCGCGGGTTGCCTTTCTTGAATTTTGGGTTGGATTCGGTGCCTGAAGCTGGCTCAGTGGGCACAGCGGACACTGCTACTCCATTAGGAGCAGAAGAAGAAGAAGAAGAAGCGACAACAGAAGTCGATCCGGCATCATCGTGTTTTTCGACTGGCTCCTCGGTTACTTCTTCCTGAAGAAAGGAAATAACGGGGTGGGAAGAAGATTGGTTCTTTTGAGCAGGAGTGTCAGATTCAGCGACTACTTCCTCGTCAGCTTCAGGCTGAACAGGTTTGAAGAGATTCTCAGGAGGAGTCAAGGAGATTTCTTTGACTCGTTCATAGCTGATAGACTTTATCTCTGTAGACACCTGTTTCGACGAACCTTCAAACAAGTCGTCTAAAGCTTGGAGAGACGATTCATCACCAGCATACACGACCTTGAGAAGTTCCTCGAAAGCGCTCGTTTCCTCGGCAGGCGCTTGATCGGCTAATTGACGCTGGAAAGAAGCAGCCCGGAGAAACTTAACAGTAAGAAGCAACTGTTCACGACCTCTAGCAAGTCCTTCTAAACGAGCGGCCTCAGCAGCCTTGACAAGCTCGGCATCATGTTGAGTCTTCTGAGCACGCTCCTGATTAATGTGCTCAATGGCCTGAGATTTGTAGAGGTTCAAGGCATCCTGAAGTTCTTTGAGAGGAGCCTCGACAGTTTCTCGCTGGGCCAATGCAGACACCTGATCAGCATTCAATGGAGGAGGCAGATTCTTGAGTTTGGCTTCTTCGGCAATTTCATGATATTTGTCCAATTTACCCTTGCGCTTCTGAAGATTGCGGATCCTCTTTTGCAAGTGTTCGATAAAAGGATCGTCAGAACCGACGTCCGAGGCTGACGCTACAGACGTCTCACGACTCTGTCTAGCAGAGTCGTCAGGAGCAGCAGCTCCACCACCAACAGCACCGTTGCCATTGGAACCGGTACCAGCTCGTTCTTTTTCTTTTTGTAGTCTTTTAAGAGCACGTTTGGATAAACCAGGCGCAACGTCGGCTGAAGCCAGAGTGTCTGTAATTGTGGTGACTGGAGTCGACACGGTAGAAATAGTACTTTCGGGCATTTTTTTGTTTGTTTGTTGATTAGATCACTTTGTGACGTGAGAATGACAAAATAATAACTCTGTTTTTTCAGGTTTCAGTTGCTCTTATATATATTATACAATCGATGTGGACAGAGAAATCAAAGAAATTGTCTATCGATTTTTTTGATCTCTGATGTTTATTATCACTTGAACTTATGACAATGAAAACAAGCCTCCCCGCTCGGTCAGATCGATCTTGGTTCTGGCTGGCGGCCTGGCTCATCAGGGTAAGGAGATTGAAAAATTACCATGCACGCACGGCAGACAGAAACGCTGCATCTGAGCAGCGGCATCTGAGCAGCGGCATCTGAGCGATACGAGAGTTCACGGCCAGATTGTTCTATCAACTTCGCTAGTTTTTCACTTGGAATTATTTATGTTTTACATTACCGCACCTGCAGAATCATCCGTAAAGCTATGAGTAAAAAAAGTGAGATCCGATGGACTCAACCCGCAATATTAAAAAGGGATTTTCCAGGCCGCAGAGCTCGAGCGTGCGCCGGCGCGCATAGCTGCCCAGTTACCCTACCCTGGATCTACTTCACGGATCGCAGTCGCATATATATTTTTCATGTTGGAAAACTGGGCCCCGAAGCGCAGCTATCAGCCAAAAACCAGCATACACAATGTCGGACGACGAAGGAGCGTAAGTACCACTCGAGCCCACGCTCCCTGCCCTCCGCGAAGCGGAGCCACGGGTCTGGGCAGCGCCCAGCCGCCGGAGGCGACACCCCGGGCCCTGCCTCCGGCGGCTGGGCGCTGCCCAGACCCGTTGCTCGCTTCGCTCGGAGGCCATGTACTAACTGGTGGATGGGGCAGATTCAACGATGGATACGAGAACGCGTATGAAGACGGTGACTTTGAGGAGCACTTTTCGGACGAAGGCGACTTCGAGACGAACGGAACGGCCGCTAATGGAGGCGAGAACGGCCATGCTGTGGCTACACAAGAGATAGATACGGATGGAAGGACAGTGATTGTGTCGAACCAGGACCAGGCGCCGCGAAAGAAGACGGCTCGAGAACTGGCGATTCCTAAAGAGAAAAGAGCCACCACGCCTTATATGACCAAGTACGAGCGAGCGCGTGTTCTGGGCACGCGAGCTCTACAGATTAGCATGAACGCACCAGTATTGGTGGACCTGGAAGGTGAGACGGATCCATTGCAGATCGCCATGAAGGAGCTTGCTCAGCGTAAAATCCCGCTTGTCATTCGCAGATATCTGCCCGACGGCAGCTATGAGGACTGGGGCTGTGATGAGTTGATAGTTGATCAATAGTATATATGTATATTTATTTATCCCGGGTTGCTTCGATATATTATTAATAAAGTCAGTCTTCCTCGCCTCGGAGAAGACTCACAAACTCTCGGTACATGAACTGGTCGCCTGAGAACCCACTGGTCCGCGTGAAAGCTGCTAGCGACCGGCTGATGTCGTCAGCACTCATTCCATAGTCGGCCAGAGCCCCTTTGAGCTCGTATAGGTCAATCACTCCAGAATTATTGTCGGACGACTCTTCATCTCGAAAGGCTTCAAAAGCAGCCAGAAGCTCTTGCCGCGAAGATAACTGATTCAAGTTGGCAGACATGCCTGTTAAATATGATGAGAATGTCAGAGGACTGGACATCTTATTCATCATATCTTGTAGCTCTTCCTTAGTGGGTGCTTGCCCAAGCGAAATGAGCGCTTCTTCCAGATCATCCTGTGTAACTGTGCCTCGTCCGTCTTTATCTAACAAGGTAAATGATTCCTTCAGCTCTCGTGCAAGACCAGGCGTGAGTTGTGAAAAGGCACCAGACATGGTTCTACGCCCAGGACTGGACGTCGCAACACTGACGGACGAGTAGCCCGGTGTGGCTAGTTTGCGTGGCTATCACCAGACAGAGTTAGCAATCAGCTATAACAAGCCATCCAAAGAACTTACCATTATTTTTATTGTACTACGAGATGCGATCACGCAGATGCAATTATGCAAATGTAAACAAACAAATGCTCTTCACCTCACGCGGCTGCTATCTTATCAAACCGTCGATCGCTACCTGTTTAGGACAGACGAGCTCTATCAGATCAAATGTTTATTATATATATATATATACTCAAGATTTGGCACCTAGCTTACGTGCATCTTCATACAGTTCTATCAACGTAGCAGCGCTCCAGGCTTGAGTAGGAGACGAATCGTAACAGAACGAGCCATCCTTGTTAGTCAGTTCCGTCAACCCTCTCCAAGGAGAGTTCTGAAGCCATCGAACATGACCAGAGATCCGTTTCCGGAGCTGCTCAAAAATCTCCGTCTTATCAACATCGGAAATCGAGACACCTTGCAAATCGGCCTTGCGCTTGGTGTCAAACAATAGAAATGCTCTCAAAAAGAATCCTGTACACCAAAGCCATTCGGGTCCCTGATGATAGTTTCTACCCTTTGAAGTAGCGAAATCGCTGGAATCTTCACTATTATTATAGTATGGCCTGTAATTCAAGTCAGATGGATCGAGTGTGGCCATTCCTACCGGACCACGAATAACCTTGTCAGCCAGGCCAATCGCGCTAATAGCGTGTTTAACATCAAACAGCTCTGGAGCCGCCACCATGGCAATAGCAAAGTTGGGCCGCAGCTGGTAGTCTTCATAAGCCTTTCCAGACCGATACAGATCTTTATAAATGCCTCTTCTATTGACGATTGTACTGTCAATGTCGTGACTCACATCTTCTTCAGGGGAAGAAGGGATATAGAAAGCATGCTCAAAAGATGTGGCTATTTTCGACTCCCAGTCTCGAAGCATGATCTTGTCTCCATATTGATTGACCACATGATCCCACTCAAATATACCCTTTCGATGTAATTTATTAACCCATCTCAAGGTGCTTTTCAAAAGTCCAATGATTTCAATCGCTGCTCCATCACGAGGAGTACCAGGAATCCCCTTGTTACCTGCTCTTTCACTCTCGCCCATCTTATCCATCCAAGTGCCACAATTCCACTGATTTCCTCCGAAAACAAACCCGTTGTCCCAGTCAACAAAGATGTTCTGATTAAACCCTTCATCCCTCATTTGAGAATCAAGATTGAATCCTGCATTTGCTTCTCGGAACTTGATTCCTTTGGCATGACGGCTTAGAATCTCATACACAACTTCTTTAATACTCGACGAGTGAGAAAATGCTCGCGTGTCATTAACTGGCACATAAGTGTCATCCAGTGGGAATCGCCTCTTGACCTTTTCAAAAAGAATATCCTGTCCATTAGGCACTTTGTACGAATATTCCTGGACTATCTGTAAGAAGAACCAGGTGGCATCACGGGCATTATACCTCGGATTTCTTCCCGAATCAAGTAAATTGGGAATCAGTCCATGTTTCAAAGTGCTAGCAAATGCCAGAATATGATTTCGGGCATCTTCGTATCTACCTAATGCCAGTAAAAGCCCAGGCAATGAAATAAACACGTCTCGTCCCCAACATCTCATATAACTGCATGAGAAATGGGGCAAGCCTGCTGCCATGGATCCCACGCTTTCAAATGGGAAGATGGACGCACTGGGAAGTTTGCCAACCATCTGCACAGAAACCAACGCCAGTTCTTGTAAAAGCAAGGTAGATTTATGGTATGTTTCAGGCATCAGTTTCAAGGCCCTTCGAGTACAGGCAGCATATACCGAATAGAGAACCAATGCAAAATATCTTGGAACTAGGAACGGTGGTAATTCCTTGACTCTCTTGAAACGAGATTCATACCATTCAATCAGGGGCTTTAAATTAGGCGACAGCTCCAAATAGTTATACAGCCGATTTACAGTATAATCCAGAGCCCACAGACCATCTCTGAGATTAGCACATAGCGGATGACCCAAATTGTTCTTAGAAATAATGTCCAACAATAACGATGTCCATCCTTGAATCCCAGCATATTCTAGAGCACCGTGATTAGGCACAACGTACACACCTTCTTTGCCTCCACTAGAATCCCGCTCTTCGCTCTCACAGCGATAGAGAACCACGTTCAGGTCATTTAGATCTAAATTCTGAACAGCTTCGTCAGCTCCTGTTCTAACCAAGTCATCCAAGGCTCTATCAACAAATGATTGATGAGTCTTGATAAGTGCAATCGAACCTTGGGGAAAGTCGTGCGGTGCAGGAGATCGGATTACGGTGGTATCCTCACCTCCTTCGTACAAATCAATGTGTGGTTTAGGAAGATGAACAATCTCAGTCGGCAAACCACACACTTTTCCAGACTCGTCGGGTTGGTGTTTACTCTGACTCACCGTCAGAGCAACAGATAAAACACATTCAGCACGTGTTCCTTTCAAAACAACATCGGATACTATAGAGAAATGTTAGTGACCGGCAATTATCTGGTGAGGGTGGTCCTTCTATTTTTACTTACATCTTTGATCAGAATCAGGATGGAACTTTGTTCGTGCAATCAAGAAATAACCCTCTCCAGTCTTGGGATCCACTCTATGCACAGTGATATATTGTCCTTCATGATGAGTATAAGTCTCGTCAGCCTCCAATCGACCCATCTCACAATGGGCATCGTAGAGAATCTTTTTGATTTCGGAAATCCCGCCACCGAAAGTATACTGTCGGTCTTCGTTGACAACGTCCAAGGACTTGGGGTAGCATTCATCGAACCCAACAGTGGAACCAACTGCACACGCACACATTGCAACCAAAGCCCCGCTGGGTAATGTATCCTCAACCGTCCGTTTCTCAGCAGCGCTTTTATTGTCATGTGTACAATCCATGAACCAAGCGTGAATTGGAGATGCACGAACAAGGTGGACATTCTCGTCTTCAGCCCATTTCTCGCCATGGGTCGCCAATGGCTGTTTGGAAAAGGAACCCATAGGTCTACCACCATTCTTATTGACCAGAGTGGAAAGCTCCTGCACAGACCACGCTTGCATGGCCTCACGGATCAACGAAGTCAAACCAAGTCGCTCTATGAAGATTTTATCCATCTCTTCGGATCCAGTAAACAGTTCAGCAACCGTATATAAATTGGGACGAACCAGACGAGCCATGTCAAGAAAGTACTCTCCAACATGAATGGGAGTCGAATGGCAATTATCTATACGGAATCCATGAAAGTATTTGGCTAATAGTTGAGCATACTGTTTCATATGATCCCATAGAAAGGGGGAATCTTCACGCTTGTTGCCATATCTCAGCTTGACACAATCTCCCCATATAATGACCTCGCGACGCAGATACGCTCTTGACTTGTTACTGGCGAAATCAATCAGGGGATTCCCACTCCAGACCCATCCATTGTTGACTAGAGCAACCTGTCTCTGTCCACCTGGAGCATCTTTAGATGTTGTAATGCGAGTAAAATAAGGATCAGTTAAAGGACGTTCTCGAGTGATTTCTCCCAATCGAGGCCCGTCTCCATCCAATCGAGTATACTTCACACGATTGTACAATTGACTGATGATTACTGACACTTCATCATCGTACTCTTGATAAAGCGGTTCATTAATCTCGTCGATAATTTGACGGACTTTATTTTCGTAGTGGATAGAAGAGGGCGCACCAGACTCTGGGAACAAGCTCTTGACAATAGATACAAAAGTTGGAATATGCAGTTCACGCAAATACCGTCCTTCGCCAAATCTATCAAAATTCAGGGCCGCTTTAGCTTTAACAAATTTTGCTAACTCAGTCAAGCTCGAGGCGATTTCCTTGGGAACAGGAATAGGAACCACATTGGCGTATTTGCTCTTGTCATTGATAAAGTCAATGGTCTGTTTGGTTGTTTTTTGAACGTCGACAGCATAATATTCCCACAGTCTGATTGGTTCGAGTACATTGTCCTTGATAGCTCCAATGATTCTATCGAGGTCGCCGAGAGATTGAATCTTGGTAGGTAGACCCAACTGAGGTAAGTTTGCCGACATTTCGAGCAACTGGGTGTCGAGATCTAGAGCAGGTTTCAAATGAGGCGCCGTCTCAATAGTATAGCCGGCTTCGGGGTGGAATCTCAACCAATCCGAGTTATGGGCTGTGTGATTTAATACCACATCGGTAAGAGATAAAAGCCCATGTTCATGTTCCATCTTATAGACCAGTTCTGCAATGTCTGTTTCGCCATTAGGAAAGCATTTAGGATCCCAGTCTAGCTGATCGTAGATGGAAAAGGGTGAGTCCGAAGCCCCCCGATGCTGCAAGGGGGTAAAGTGGACCATATTATAACCCTTTGCTTTAATGGCAGCTAACTTAGGACCCCATGTACTGTAGGGGCCCATGAGTTTGGACAAGACAGTCTGTATGGCCAGTGAATCGAGTAGGATTGGCTCGCCCTTTAACGAGAATCCAGTAGAGACAATGAAATGGAACTTCTTTGTGGAAGTGATCATAACTGGGTCAACGCCGTTGCCAGTGGAGAGGCTGTGGTTGTGGTGTGCCACTTGGCCGTTTATGGCGGAAGCGTTGATTTCAGGGAAATAGTCTTTGGCTGGCGGTTCGTAGGTTATATAGCACGAATACGGGCCCCCAGCAAAGATCTTGATGTCAACATGGATATCCTCTGTAAAACCGCAGTCTTTGGTGGCCAACGGGTACTCGTAGAACTTGTTTCTATCAAAGGGAGTAGCCGGATCTAACGGAGCATTACACCAAAGGGAACCCTTCTGGACAAACTTGAGCCAAGAGAACACCACTATCCGGACGATGTATGGATCATGAGGGATGGGTAGATTCAGAAACTTGCCGTCTCCAGTCAGTACTGGGTCGCCATCTTCCGACAGAGGAATTACATAGACGTTTGACTTTTTCCCGCCCATTGTAGCCACTATGAAGTTAGTGTAACGATCTCACGAAGAAACACTGCTTGAGTGGTTGCTACTGGCCAGTGATCAGGCCACAATTGGACGACACAAAGCTGGGACCAGATCCCAGCGTCTCCGGAGTGTCGGGTACTGTTTAGTATGGCCAGCCACGGTAGATGCTCACACGGAGCCCTCTAATTGCACTTTTGAATACTCACAATTCACAGATGATTGCACAATGGATCAATTGTCGAACAGCAAGTCGTACTATTAGCGGTTGCTGGTTGTTCCTTTGTGCTCCGAGAACCTTGGTTTGGTTTGCTATCTATGTATATGTACTTGTGTACATTTGTATGTGCAGCAGCCACACTTGGAACAACGGATCACCATATCAGCTCATTCTGAAGAGAGCTCATTGTCTGGCAAAAGCATGGCCAGCCGCATGTACGTGCTCAGGAGTTGGTCTAAGAGCCAGTTTGAAGGTTCTTGAGAGATATATAAAGGATGAAGTGGTTTTGGAAAGAAGTTTGAAGGGCGCTGTTTGTATGATAAAAATGTATATAGACGGAGAGTGGTCAACGGTAGGTGCCGCTTAGCTTGGAGAGCCCAGCCCCATTCTGTGTACTGCCGTAGAGACTATTTTTACAAGAGGAAACCAGTAGGGGTCAGTTAAACTTGTGGTTGTTGGCTGTAATAATAGATCTTCTGTTGGTCAACACAGATAATACATTTCAATCTAATCAGATGAGATCTCTTAAATGCGTGTTTGCATCAACGGTGAGAACGTTGGGACCTGCATGGCAGTATGTAAGGAGCTGCACGACAGAGAGAGATGCGACCACAACGATACTGCTACACACGACGAGACGATGAGGCTAGAACTTTGTGGTTGGTTATTTATCACTCACTTGAGAGTGTGCAGGGTGTACAGTGTACAAGGTGAACCGTAAGAGCTTTTACTGGGTGAAATGAGCGCATCACAACCAGAATCAGAGAACAGTCGAGTACACATCCAGTGAACCTCACTCACCTGTGCACCAACCACCCAACAATCACTTTTCGTATTACGACGCTTCTAGCTACTCTATCGTTCACTCTACGAGGATGCCAGAACCCCGATATTCTGCCTTTTAGATCTATATAGACATGTTCTGCTCATCTCATCATCTGCTTGTCTCTTATCTCGCCCTCTCGCTTAGCAGGTCGCTTCCCAGTTCAGCCTGCTGCCTCGTACCAGCATCGGCAACCATGACGCATCCATCGCTGGAGATGGATACGACCACTGAGTGGCCTAGGCTTGCTTGGCCAATAGGGCAAAAGAAGCAGGTCGGCTGAGCCGGTCTGTCAGACTAGGACCAGACAGAGATAAGAACAGACAGACTCTTGAGAGAAAGCAAGCTGGAGGGTGTGCACCAGAATACGGCAGTGGTCAAGGCCGTCCTTGCCGCTTGCCGTTTCCCGTCAGCCGCCTGCCGAATGTTCCAACTGATTGGGTTTAGACCAGCCCGGAGTGCAGCTGTAAGCGTGTGTCTGTCTGCCCAGCCGAGCGGCATCGGCACTGGAAGGCCCACTCGCCACTGCAGCGGGTGCGAGCAGTTTCAGTCCTTCCACGCTCGTCCACAGCCCGCCTGCCTGCCTGCCTGCCTGCCCACGAGCACTCTCACCGCTCTGACCCTTGCCCCTGCGGCGTTGTTATTTCCTTCCATCTCCATTATTACAAATCATTCTAATAAATCGTCAAGCCATTTGTATCATTTTGTTCACCAGCTCAACCACAAGTAATAACCACTGGTCAAGTGATTGGAAGTAGTGTAGTTCACGAGCGCGTAACAACGGAATCTTGAGATTGCAAGTGAGTGTGAGAACAAAGGGAGCGAACTCGACAAAGAAGAAGAAGAAGAAGAAGGCGTTGAGTGTAGAGTGTCGAGGTTGCTGAAACCGCTGAAACGACACAAACTGGCTCGGAGCTCTGCAATCGAACCCAAACAACCAAACAAACACAATAACGTAAGTCACGACCTCCGCGAAGCGGAGCAACGGGTCTGGGCAGCGCCCAGCCGCCGGAGGCAGCACCGCCACCCCCGCGAAGGCACGATGGCTAACGTTTTGCAGAAATGACTACATCCGCCAAATCGGTTCACGAGTTCTTCAACGAGGAGAACTCGTTTTTCGGCAAGGAGGCGTCGGAGGACGCTTCGCTGGCCGCGGACGATATTTTCTCTGGGTCGCAGGTCAAGTTTGACCCGAGCCCGAATAATCTCATGTACTCGCCGATTTCGGTCGAGTCAGTGTCGCTGTCGCCTCCTAACGAGGCCACGCCGTCTCCCAAGAACCAGCCGTTCTCGTTGCCGGAGAAGCGCAAGGTGCTGTCGTCTGATTTCCGAAAGAATAGCGATGATGGGTCTGAATATGGAGCCAACGACGGAGATAATGAGAATCGTGAGGACGAGGATATTGGAGAGATAGGTGGCAGTGGCAGTGGAAGCGGGGTGTCTAAATCCAAGGCTGCTAAAGCGGATATCTCCAGTACCGTGTCGTCTTCCAAGGCGGCCGCGGCAGCTAAGAAGGCCGGCCGAAGGCCTGAAGAGAAGGAACCTCAGAACAAGCGTAAGGCGCAGAACCGGGCGGCGCAGCGGGCGTTCCGCGAACGTAAGGAGAGACATCTTAAAGAGCTCGAGGACCGGGTGCTACAGCTGGAAAGTGAGGCCACGGCCACGACTGATGAAAACCACTTTCTACGGTTACAGGTGGAGCGGTTACAGGAAGAGCTGAAGAAATACCGCCAGACTAGCAAGAGTTCAGCTAGCAACAACACGATTCTTCTGAATCAAGAGTTAGGTGGACCTTCTCGCAATTTGGGTTCGATGGGAAGTGCGACCGCCAAGCCTTTTACGTTTGAGTTTCCGTTTTTCTCGAATGGTGATAGCAAAAAGAACGCGGCCACAATTAACGGGGTCACCACTGCTGTCGGATCCATGGGCCGAACGCCTGTCTTAGGCAGCACTGGCACTGCTGGCAGTACTACTAGCAGTAGTAGTAGAAGAAGCACAAGTACTGAGTCGCCATTCGGCTCGATCTCGAGCTCGTCTCCAGCGTCTTCATCGACTTCGCCAGCTACTACGATTGACTCGCTGAGAAGAGGCACAGGTATTGCCGAGCCTCAACCCGAGGAGTTTTGCGACCAGCTCTCGCTTGCTTGTGGAACTAAAGACCATCCGGTGCCCAAGGCGGTCAGAGCAGGGTCAGTAGCGAGTATTAAGGGAGGAGCATCTCCGGTAGTGATCACAGCGGGCTCGATTCCATGGACATCGTCTGCTTCTCCACAGGCTGTGACTAATAGTAACAACAACCGCACAGGCAGTAGTAGCTCGACGGCCAGTTCCATGTCTGCTCGAACTCCGCCAGCGTCGAACCTCGGAGGTCTGTTCTCGCCGTCGGAGTTTGATGTTGATTTCATCAATGAGTACCGCGATCCGTTGTTTGATGGAGAGCAGTTCACGCTGCCCGAGCTGGCCACGTCTGAGTATTCCATGTTTGATCCTCTGGAGAACCCGATTGCCAACACGGCGTTTGAAATGTTGAATAAGAATGCTGTGCTTGCCCAAGAAGACGACAATAACAATAATAGTGTCCCTGTGACCGGTAGTGGTGCTGTTGCTTCTGAAGCCAGTGTGGTAGCTCCTTTTGACGACAATGAGACAGTGCCTGCTTACCCGTCGAAGCTCATGAATTGTACGGCGGTGTGGGACCGGATTTGCCAGCATCCGAAATTCGGCGACATCGACATTGACGGACTGTGTCATGAGTTACGGGCCAAGGCCAAATGCTCCGACACGGGCGTTCTACTAACAGAAAAGGATGTTGACCGTGTTTTGAATGCGTACAGCGGATAAAAACCGCATCATTGCTGATATTATTTTTTTTATTTATGGTGACGACAGATGACATGACATTTGCTATTTAGTACCCTCTCTTCTCTCTGGAACATGTTTTTTATATACCCTCTCGTGGGCCTGTTTCTACGCCAACACTCTGGTTCGAAAGTGCCATCTGTTAATAATTTATTGTCTTGTCCGTGGATAGCAGGCCTACGTTTATTTTATTGTTATAGGTTATCTGGCTCAATATATGTTATATTTACGCCCACGGGGGGCTCTGCCTCCGGCGGCTGGGCGCTGCCCAGACCCGTTGTGCTCGCTGCGCGAGCTGCTTGGATCAGGGGGTCGCGTAGCGAGCGTAGCGAGCACAACGGGTCTGGGCAGCGCCCAGCCGCCGGAGGCAGAGCCCG
>JAJMIG010000147.1:20804-30847 GCA_030583365.1 Sugiyamaella japonica | reverse complement strand
CCACCATCACTCACCAGCCAATTGTGGGGGATCAGCTGCTGGAACTAGGTCACAGTGTGGAGGCGGAGGGGACCAGTCTCTAAGCGTGACGAGATTTTACCCGTAGCCGCTCCCCCTCCTTCTCCTTTTACAGAAATCCGGGGAAAAATCAGTTAGATCTTCTGGACCCCTCCTGCGCTTGTGCTGCAAATGCATGATCTGGACCCCGCCTGGACCGTGAACCTCCAACTTTATTTGTTTCTTCTCCAATTGTCTATATATATCTGGCATTTCCGTGTTAATATCAGGACGTTTTTTTTTTATTTTCTATTATTCGTTGTTTCTACTTACAAATATAATCATCAGCAACATACAATGACTGCGGTTGAAGAAAAGAATGAAGTCCATATGGTGGAGGACATCCGTCCAGACGGCGAGACTTTGCAAGACGTTCTGCCCGACTATGGCAAATGGTCCTTTTTCAAGGTCCCACATTTATTAAGACTTAATCTTTTGATGTTGTTATGTATGATCTCATCCACCAATAACGGTTATGACGGTTCCATGCTTAACGGTCTCCAATCTATGGACTCTTGGAAAGATACCTTCAATCATCCTACTGGACAGCATCTAGGAGGTCTATCAAACGGTATGATGTTTGGTGGTGTTGCTTCTTGGCCCATTCTTCCTTATATTACCGACAGATGGGGACGAAAGATCCCTATTGCTGCGGGTGCTTTTATTATCATTGTTGGTGCTATCATTCAAGCTGTGGCTAATAACTATACTGTATTCCTTGTTGGTCGTCTCATTCTTGGTTTTGGCTCATCCTTCTGCGTGGGTGTGTCTCCTCTTTTACTATCTGAGGCTTCTTATCCTGCTCACAGACATATCGTCACGGCTGTCTATAACACGCTATGGTATCTTGGTTCCATCATTGCTGCCTGGTTGACTCTTGGTACTTCATACATGGTCAACACCACCTGGTCTTGGAGAATTCCTTGCATTTGCCAAGGTTTCTTGCCTCTGATCCAGCTTGCCATGATCTATTTCGTGCCTGAATCTCCTCGTTATCTTATTGATAAGCACCGATATGCTGAAGCTCGTGCTGTACTTGTTAAGCATCATGCTGGTGGTGACGAAAACTCCAAGCTCGTTGATTTCGAAATGGCGGAAATCTCCTCGGCTTTGGAACTTGAAAAGATCCAAAACGAAACTTCTTATCTCGATTTCTTCCGAACAAAGGCCAACAGATATAGACTGTTTCTTGTCATTATCATTCCTTGTAACATGCAGTTGTCTGGTAACGGTCTAGTATCGTACTATCTTAACTTGGTTCTTGACTCTATTGGAATCACTGATCAACATCACCAGCTCTATCTTAACGGTGGTCTTCAAATCTACAACTTTATCTTTGCTGTGTTCTGGACTTTCTTTGTTGAATCTCTAGGTCGTCGTAAGCTGTTCCTCATGTCCTTTTCTGGTATGCTTGTAACGTATGTGATTTGGACGATTCTGTCTGGTGTGGGCACTCCTTCTAATTTCGAGAACCAATCTCTTGCCAATGGTGTTTTAGCGATGATTTTCCTGTATTACTTTTGTTACGGTATCGCCCTCAATGGTCCTGCAGTTCTCTATTACACTGAGATTCTTCCTTATCAACTGCGTGCCAAGGGTCTCAATATCGCCGGTATCACTACCACTCTCACTCTTATTTACAATGGTTTTGTGAATCCAGTTGCAATGGATGCCATTGGATGGAAATACTATATTGTTTGGTGCTGTGTGATTGCTGTGGAATTGGTGATTTGTTACTTTTTCTATCCAGAAACAAAGGGACATACTCTTGAGACTGTCGGATCTGTTTTCGGTGAGGAGATTCACGTAACTTCTGATCTGGGTGTTGGCATTGGTCGTGAGAAGGAGAAACCAATTGCTTGATTTATTTAAATTATTGTCCGTATACTTGTCTTTTATATTTAACAAAGCATTTTTAACCTGTGAAACTGTAAAATATGACGTAACGGTTGTATTAACGGCCTATGAATAATGACAAGCAAGCAGAAGTGCTTTTGATATCAGTGGACTATTGTTATGAGAACAGGAAGCCATGGTCATGAGAGCAATTATCGTTCGATCCATGGTTATGTGAAGGCGAACTTTAACGTACAATAGCAGTTCCTGATGGAATACTAGTGACTGCTGTTGATATCAGTGGACTATTGTTATGAGAACAGGAAGCCATGGTCATGAGAGTAACTATCTGTCGATCCATGGCTTTTGTGAAGGCGAACTTTAACGTACAATAGCAGTTCTTGATGGAATACTAGTGACTGCTGCTGATACCAGTGGACTATTGTCAGGAAGCCATGGTCATGAGAGTAATTATCTGTCGATCCATGGCTTTTGTGAAGGCGAACTTTAACGTACAATAGCAGTTCTTGATGGAATACTAGTGACTGCTGCTGATACCAGTGGACTATTGTCAGGAAGCCATGGTCATGAGAGTAACTATCTGTCGACCCATGGCTTCTGTGAAGGCGAACTTTAACGTACAATAGCAGCTCTTGACGAAATACTAGTGACATCTTGACCGTCAAAATGTTTAAAATACCAGCTGGACGACGCTACAGACGCTGTTAAATGCTCATTTGGACCGCCATGAGTTGTGAATTCTCTGTTGATTAACAGACAGCCAATCTTATCTTATCTAATCTTATCTTCTTCGCCGCCAGCTCAAACGGCTGAATCTATTCAGTCATGCACACTCTCGAAAGATCCCCGACTCGATCTTTTGCACAGATCAGATCAGATCAGATCAGAATGACAAAATTCCGTGGCTGTATTGATATCCATTCAGGCCAGGTCAAACAGATTGTCGGTGGCACACTAACAGATGCCGACACCCATTCCAAACTAAAGACCAATTTCGTGGCATCTCAGCCAGCAGGATACTTTGCTGACCTCTACAAACGCAATTCCGTGTTTGGTACGCATGTGATTAAGCTGGGTCCAGGATGTGACGAAGCAGCTCAAGAGGCATTGTCCACATGGCCCAATCAGCTACAGATTGGTGGTGGAATCGATTTGTCCAATGCCCAATCATGGATCCAAGACAGAAAGGCATCCAAAGTCATAGTAACGTCTTTCCTGTTCCCCGAAGGCAAGCTTTCAATGACCCGATTACAGGACCTGGTATCTATAGTGGGCAGAGACCGGCTGGTTATTGATCTGAGTTGCCGGAAAAAAATCATCAACGGACAAACGCGATGGATAGTGGCCATGAACCGATGGCAGACTCTGACTGACACAGAAGTCAACCAAGCGACGCTGGACACGCTGTGCCAGTATTGCAGCGAGTTCCTCATTCACGCCGCTGACGTAGAGGGACTGTGTCGAGGCATTGACGCTGACCTCGTCACTGCCCTTGGCGACTGGGTCACCATTCCCACCGTCTACGCCGGGGGCGCCAGCTCGCTCGAAGACCTGGCCCTCGTCGACCGTCTCAGCCATGGCAAAGTGGACCTCACCTACGGCAGTGCCCTCGACATTTTTGGCGGAGACAAAGTGGCTTTCTCAGACTGTGTGGCCTGGAACAGAGGTCAGCCTGCTACGCTACGCTAGGCCTCCCTGGCCTGCCTCCGGCGGCTGGGCTCCGCCCAGACCTGGTTGTCTCCGCTTCGCGGAGCTGTACGTGCGACGTTGGGTCGTATCCTATCACTACTGGCGCCTACGCCATCCCTGGTCTGCCTCCGGCGGCTGGGCTCCGCCCAGACCTGGTTGTCTCCGCTTCGCGGAGATATACGTGCCAGGTTGGATCATATCACTACCGGTGGGTTCACAGCGGTGAGACTGGGCGCTGGTCCTCCGCGAAGCGGAGACAACCAGGTCTGGGCGGAGCCCAGCCGCCGGAGGCAGAACCGTGCACATATTAATAATACATTTTTTTCGTGCCAGGGCGGATCATATCACTACCGGTGGGTTCACAGCGGTGAGACTGGCGCTGGTCCTCCGCGAAGCGAAGACAACCAGGTCTGGGCGGAGCCCAGCCGCCGGAGGCAGAACCGTGCACATATTAATAATACATTTTTTCAGAACCACTGCTGGTTGACGTCGTGAGAGGTGGCGCGGTCGCCGTTCCAGGAGTCTCTGTTGGGGGCGAAACCAGGGCCCACGGGGCCCACGCCGGGGCCGCCGTAGTCAGTGCCGATATGGCGGGCGGTGGCGGCGCCAGCGCCGGGGCCCGACACGAGGTGGTCGTCGACGGCGCGGCCGTCGAGTTTGTCTACGGCGAGCACGATCTCGGCCAGTTTGTTCTGCAGCACGCGGATGCCTCGCTCCACGACCTCGTTGGGCTTGAGCGAGCCCACGGTCTCGACGTTGAAGTAGAACTTGTCGGGCTTGGCGCTGTAGTCAAAGGGCTCGTTCTCTTTGGGGGGCTCTTCCCAGTCGGTGTTTTTGCTCTTGGGCCATTCTTGTTCAATGCTTTCTTCGTACCAGTAGTCTGTATGGCGCAGCTTGTTCCAGGGATCGTACTCGAACCCTATGGCTGCCACGGGCGACCACTTGGCGTGTTCTTTGGCAATGCCCTTTTTAGCAATGCATTTGAGTCGCAGCTCCTGATGCTTGCGCAGTTTACAGATAAGAACGCCCTTTTTCGCAGGGTCGCTGAACACGGGCCGACCTATACTGTCGTCGCGTCGACCTCCCGGGGCCGCATGGACCACCAGGTCTCGTGTGTAGATTTCCATCGTGGCATCGCTCGTACAACGAGCGTCCAGTGACAGTTCCACCGAACAGTGCTCGCAGTACTGGTCGCACGTACAGTCCCGAGTGTATTCCAGATCGTCCACATGAGCAGAGTCCAGTGGGATCAGGCCCAGACGATGGGCAATGAACTCGTCGGCCAGAACCGACGTATTGATCTCGATCTCCACCAGGTCGATGGCTATAGTGGGGATCTCGGCTATGATAGTTCTTCTCACTGAGTTGGCCAATCTACATTTTGGCATGTTAGCCCTCATTCTCATCATACTCCACCCACTGCTTCTACTCACGCTAGGTCCACATCCGACACCACAAAGTCTACCTCATCCTTCTGTACTTTCCGCACAGTCACTTTGGGTCCGTGATCCTGGTCCATTCTGTCCACACTGTCCACTGTCCACTTTCCTCCACCGGTTTATGCTCCCTTAAAAGCTGACCGACCAACTTCACCACTTTCTTCGCTCTCAGCTCCGCGCGTGCGGCTACTTGGTACCCGGCTTGGGGGACATCGCCTCCGGCGAGGCTGGACGCTGCCCAGACCCGTTTGCTCGCTTCGCTCGTTAGGCTTCGCTCGTTACTTTCCTCTCACTGTTCTTTCTGATCAGATCTCACTCATGTCCACGTCCAATTCAGACTCGGACGTGCGCCGCCGCCCGCCCAGACTGCTCAGATCAAAGCTCGCAAAGACCCCGCGCCCAACGCTGCCCGACCTGCGCTTCGAACACTCGTACCGGAGATCCATCGCTCCTGCCAACGGATCCTACTTCTGGATCGCTCTGCTCACCATACGCGACCAGCTCATGTTCCCGCTCATTCAGGGGTTCCTATGGAACCTGCTGCTCATGGGCGTGCGGTCCTGGCGATTCCAGGCGTCCCAGAACGGCAGTGTATGGGGAGGTGAGTGAACTGGAATGGGGGGAGGGGGGACACGCCTCCGGCGGCTGGGCGCTGCCCAGACCCGTGGCTCTGCTTCGCAGAGTGGCTAGGACTAACGGGTGCAGACTCGGTCAGAACCTGGTGGTCCCAATTGACGAATCCAGCGCCGAGGAACGCTTTCTCCTCTGTCTAGCGACGTTTACGGTTATTACGTAGTTTATTTATTTATTATCCACCTGATTTCTCGTTTGTTGAACCTCGTTTCTACGCTTCGGCTCTCCAACTCTTCAACTCAACCATACTCCTCGTACTCTCCTACTGTCATCTCCATCACCTACTGATATTTCACTATACAGACCTCATATTAGCTTCTACATGCGAGCCACCATAACAGCGGCGACAGACCGCACCGCATCACCGCATAACAGCATAAACTCATCCGCATTTATACTGAAAGCTTTTCACCCTCGGTGTCTTTCGCGTCCAAGTTGATCTGGCCAACTCCCTTTCTCACTCATCCGTCCACTCGTTCTATCAATTGCCATGTCACAATATATCGGCAAGACCATTTCACTGGTCTCCAACAGTGATATCAAGTATGTAAACATATGACAGCCGGTTATCCACCGTAACGCGTAGCTAACTTACTCCAGATATGTCGGCACATTACATGAAATCAACTCTGAACAGTCGACTGTGTCGCTGAAAAACGTCCGTTCGTATGGCACCGAAGGCCGACGTGGAGGAGAAAACGAAATCCCCCCTTCGGACAGCGTATATGAATTCATTGTATTTCGCGGGTCCGATGTTAAGGATCTGAAAATCGCAGACTCAGCTCCACCTCCACCTCCACCAGTGCAATCCTTTCAGGATCCTGCCATTATTCAGGTAAGTATTATAGTAGGCTATGCGCTGCTGCTCGCTTACACTGGCCTCTATCCTTTTCTATGATGAAGAATTTTTCGGATGTAAATCATTTCTGCTGAGTGCGCAAAACCGTGCGGATATTTTCCGTTGCCTTCCTTCTGAGAAAACTCAAAAGAATAGAGTCCTGTATAAGCGAGCGTCAGAACGAACAGATGCTCAACGCGGAAACTGACAGATTCATCTTTTTAGTCTACAAACTCATATGCTCAACAGCCAGCCGTCCCTGCTACCCCTGGATATCCCAATCCTAATTATGCATCTGTCGGGACTCCATATCCGGTCCAGCCACAAGCTCAAGCACCAGTTGCTGCTGCTCCAGCTCGTGCTCCCGTTCCAGCTCCAGCTCGTGCTTCTGTTCCAGCTCCAGCTCGTGCTTCTGTTCCAGCTCCAGCTCAAGCTCAAGCTCCAGCTCAAGCCCCAGCTCCAGCAAATGCTCCAGTAAGCGCCCCCGAAGGCGTAAGCGCTCACGTTAGCGCTATGCCAACCTCATCGACTGCCAACGGTGCAAAGTCCACGCCAAGCAACCAACGAAAAACCAAATCTAGGTTGCCAGAGTTCAACTTTGACGCAAGCAACGCCAAGTTCTCAAAAGAGGCAGTGGCCAGTGAGGAGTCAGTGATTCCCAAGGCGTCTGCTGAAGAGTTTTATGACCGAAAAAGTTCCTTCTTTGATAACATTTCGTCCACAACCAAAGAACGCATTGAAGGCGTCAATGAAAACAAGACCGCATATCAGAGAAGAGGAGAAGAACGTCAGCTTAATATGGAGACGTTTGGACAGGCCGAGTCTCGCCACGGCTGGAGAGGAGGACGCGGAGGAGCCCGTGGCAGAGGAAGAGGCGGATACCGAGGAAGAGGAGGATACAATAATAATAATAACAACAACTGGAGAGGCGGTAGAGGAGGAGGTTTTGCTGACGGTACCAACGGTGGGACTGTTTGAACGACAAACCTCGATTGTTGTTGCTTCTTCTAACCACATCTGCACCCATTCACTGTAAATGTCATGAAATTATGTTTTATGTTTCATAGAATTAGCTAGGAACTCTATTTATTATCATTCATGTGTGAAATCACGAGCTGTCGTATACGATTCTGGACTGACTAGGACCCAATGAGCTGGGCTGGCGGGCGGGATATGCTGTACTATGATTATGGCTTGTTAATGATCTATACGCACAATAAGATACAAGCAAACGCTTCTATCTTAGAGAGATAATCCATTAAAAGAGGAATATGAATATCAAATATCGATTGTCACGGATTCAGCATGTCCGACCATAGTAAGTAATCAATTAACGTCCATGTCCTACAGGGTCAGATGTCACAACTATTAGGACAAACACACTCAGCATGTACCATCAGATAAGGGCCTGCTAGCGTGGAACTCTTATTTGGAAAAATGACCAGCGAAGGGGACGCACCACTATTACAGTGGTGTTGAGCATCATTGAAGTTGGGCTGGGAAAGTGCGCTCTTATCGCTCCTTTGCCAGTGTGGAACCTTTCACTCAAAGCCGTGTATTTCCTGAACCAAACTCTGTACTTGCTGAAAAACTTTGTCGATAATGGTCTCGGTCCGGCAGCCGAAATCTTTTTATCCACTATATCTGAAATTTCATTTACAGTCTTCAGTCTTCCCGGTAACCTTGTCCTCCACATTAGAACAGCTATTGCCATTAGTATTGATCTCAGAGTCGGCCATTTCGATCATCATCGTCAGCAGACTCAGATGGGAAGCTGATTAGTGTGATACACAGATCACCATTTGAAACATCCAGCAGTCTCGTTAGAGTTTCATCATCACAACGGACGTCTTCCTGCTTAGCAAGATTGTAGTCTTTGAAAGGCGTTCGATTAGTCAAGAGGTTTGAGCTTGAATTTACTACACCCAGATGCTAACGGTCCAATCATTCTCGTAGTTACGATTAAACAGAATTGGTTGGTTTTAGAATATGTTTCCATGGTTTACTCATGAAATCAGTTTTGTCCAAGACAATTATCTTATATTATGCACACGGATAGTTGTGCTGGAACTCTGATGGGCTGAAAATACTGTTTTGGCAAATCTAATGATATTCACAAACAATTGATATGCCTCTTTCATCGGATGGGCCCAGTTCTAACACTGTTCCTTCATATTCCTGGAGAACCATAAAAGATCATATGAGATAAGTTAGTTGATTAAAGAGTTCTCTTCAATCATTGAGATTTTCGTTTCAGTACTTCTCTACCAAACTATCGTTCTGTCCTTTCGAATAGTTACCGCTCAGCTTCGTTGGGTGCTTCCGTATTTTGCCTCTCCAGGGTGGTATGCGCCGCCAGTACACGTGGGTGCGGATGTCTTCCAGTTCAAACACCTGTGTCTGAAGTTGCACCATGAAGCGACCCAGATGACAGACTTGGTTACTCATATGCCATGCTAGAAGGATTTGAGGGCTGGATGTCCCTTATTATTATGACTCTAGAATACTTTTCTACTTTTATTAATCGTCGCAATATTGGGAACATGTGGGCTTCCCAATGCATACCATCGTATTTCCCGGTCCTCTACAAGTAAAAAGGAATTTTTCTCTCCCTTGCGTATCATTTGTTGATCATTTCAAAGGACCACGTTCAAAAAGGGGGATCGTAGTCCTAGGGAGTCGATTCGTGAGCTACTGTATTACAATACGTGCTTCCGAGGTTGACTGACTACCACCCCAATAACTCTGTCATGTAAAAATAGTGTTAATTTACAATCATTTGCGTTTTAAAAAGCGTTTTCGTTTTGTCTTTGATATTAATTACTATAATAATCTCGTGGAGCTTACCACTCTCTAATGGTCCTCTTGTTCTGCAGTGTCAGACAGGACCCCTCCTACCTATGGGTCATCACGATGATATCGTAGGTACTTTTGCAGAAAGTACTTGTACTTAGTATTTGGGGGTTTGTAAGTTAAGTTCTTTCGTATGAACGTTTGCATGATTGGTTCTTCGACTTCGATACTGATGTACTCCATGTTGAACCGATACGCATAGTTTAAGAGTCCGATCGCCCTGATCAGTTTAGCAGCCCGTGTAAGATTCTCCGTTCTTGATCCATGTGATCCATATCCCTCATGTTATCGCCGCCATAGTACTTTGTTACTATTACGATTACGTATCATTTATTGTCTGTTTAAATCTACAAGATCAGCGACATTAAGTTATTCATTTCAATATATTTGTGTTCGATATTCATAAGCATCCTCCGTTACTCCGCATTCAGGCTAGGAGATCGGATTTTTACTACCAATCCCGAGTAAATAATTATTCTAACTTAACTTAACTTAACTTATCATTTATTGTCTATTTAAATCTACAAGATCAGTGACATGATTTGGTGGTGGTCGATTGTTTGTGTTGCCAGTGGTCAATATTTGTTCCTACCATACAACGTGTCCCCGCATTCACGAGACGAGTAAGGGTGCAGGTGCCAACCCGGATGAAAACCTCTTAAGAGGGAAAACCGTAG
>JAJMIG010000147.1:0-12039 GCA_030583365.1 Sugiyamaella japonica | reverse complement strand
CAGTGCCCCTGCTTCGAGTGCTGCTCCTTCCAGTGCTGCTCCCTCAAGTGCTCCTGCTTCTACAGCTCCTGCTACTAGCGCCCCTCCAACCTCTTGTGGAGCACCTACTGGGGCTGTTGCCGACCTTGTCAGCGCCTTTGCTGCCTTGCAATCAGACTCATCTTCTACTGACGACGCTGTGAATGCCTTTGATAAATCTCAAGGAATCAATGGCGCCTTGGCTATCCAGTCAAATGAGGGCAACATTCAAACCGATCTCGACAATGCCGTCACTGCCGCCAAGAAACTCAGCAATACTGATAGCTGCGACATCGAGGATATCGTCAAGTCTGCTAATTCGGTTACTCCTGTTGTTGTAAAGCTCTTGGGTGACCTCAGCAACAAGGCCCCTGATCTTCAGGCCGTTGGAGCTGGAAGCATTGTACAAACCGACTTGACACAACTCTTCTCGAGTCTTGTTGGCCTTGAAAATGCTGCTTACAGCAGCTTGGACTGTGACGCTATTGTCCAAGTTTCCCCAGACTTTAAATCCATCGAGCAAGGCTTTTCCACCGCCTTTTCTGCCTTTAGTACCAGTCCTTCTGCTTCTGCTCCTACACCACCTGCCAGTTGTTCAAGTGTGGTTGTTTCTTCCACAGGTGTTCCTTCCAGTGCGACTTCTTCGAGCGTCGCTACTTCTGGCGTCGCTAGTTCTGGTGTTCCGACTTCTGGTTCACCCACTTCGGCTCCTGTATCTAGTGGCTTAGTCAACTCCACCAGTGCTGCCGCACCTTCAAGTGCCCCCATCACTTCGACACCAACCTCCCCCATATCGTCGGCTTCTTCTCCAGCTCCAACCTCTTCTACTGGCCCCAGTGGCCCTGTAACCACCGATACTCTTGAGGCTGACTTGGCGGCCATCATTGCTGCCAATGTCGACCTGTTGGCTGCTTTGAAAGCACTCCCTAGCAGCCCTTCGGATGTTCAGACTGCTTTCGTCAAGCTAGAAAAGGCCATTGGCAAATTCATCACTGATTTGGCATCCTATGTTGCTGGTAGCTTGGTAAAGAGAGCCACTGTTGACAGTGATTTTGTTACTAGCATTGCTCTCAAGGCTGTTGAGCAAATTGCAATCGCAATTGGTTACTTTAATCAATACCATGATGAGGTTGTTGGCGTGAACTTGACTTCCAGTGTTATTGCTGATATCCAGCAGTTGGTCACTTCTGGTAAGCAGATTCTCAGTCAGTTTGGTGTTGAATGCCAGGACGGTGGACTCAATGCTGCCATTGCAAAGGCCAACTCCCTCTACGGCACTTCAATTGCCCCTGTGACCGAGGCTGCTACTTGTCCCGTCCACACTGTTACTGCAAACACCACTGCTCTGACGACCGTCACTAGTCTCACGACTCTCACTGTTCCCTGTTCTACTTCTGGTGGAACTACTTTCTACAGTACTATCACTGAAGAGATCACCAAGACCATTCCATGTGAAAAATGTCAAGAGACCCCTACTGCTGCACCTGCTGCCGAGACTACTTCCTACACTACCATCACCACTCTGACCACTGTCACGGTTCCCTGCTCTACTTCTGCAGGAACTACTTTCTACACTACCATCACCGAGAGTGTTACCGTTACGGTTCCTTGCTCATCTGCTGCTGCTGCTGCTCCCACTGTTGCCACTGCTGTGCCCGCGACAGTTGCTCCTGCCACAGTTGCTCCTGTCACGACTTCTCCTGCTGTCGTCGCTCCTGCTGCTTCCGCCCCCGCCACTGAGTCTACTTCGCCCGAGGCTCCAGTACAAAATACCTCCAAGGCTTCAAGACTCCTTGGGCTCCCAGCATTGGTCTCTCTGATGGCTATGGGATTGGTTGTTCTTGTATAAGTCTTTTTCTTTTCACTTCTTCTTTTTCTTTTCTTGCCAACCTGTGAGTTGGTTTCTTATTTTATGTCAGCTATCTATCTATAGTAAAAATGTGTATATCGATTATAATAATCCCATTGTATTTGTATTTCCACCAGAACTAATCGTAGAATCGTGGAGTTGTAAAGTAAACAAAAAAAATATTGACACCTAAGGGATTCGAACCCTTGCATCTTGCGATATTAGAATACCCTCTTTTTGCAAGAGAAAGCTGAACAAGCTTGAGTCTAACGCCTTAACCGCTCGGCCAAAGTGTCTTAATAGTAGTTTATGCGCCTTGGCATACCCTAATGTCGAAACCCAATAAGTATCAACATCGTGCGGTTATGTAATAACACGTCTAAATTGACCCGTCCATTATACGCTTACGCCTCCGGCGGCTGGGCGCTGCCCAGACCCGTTGCTCCGCTTCGCGGAGGGCTAGGAACAGTGGACCGACAGATATGAGCAGAGATTACGTGCCAGCACTCGTTTAGTAGCCGTTGTGTTTCCGCTATATGTCTTCTCCAATGTGAACAGTCAACTGGCTTTCCTACAGCTCTAATCAATTGTCTCTGACCATGTATATTTCAAATAGACAATAAATGATACATACAGTAAAGTACCACAGCTGACGACTAACCAAAAACACGGTCTTCGACGCTGACAAGCCCTTATATATCTTATACTCTACTTTTAATTTAAATACCATGTTTTCTTCATGTTGTTATATTGCATTAGAATTATATAACAGAGACTTTATTGGGAACTGTCAGTTAAATATGCGCTGCTGGATTATCAATTACCGGTAGTCACTTTGAGTCAACTGCTTGTTGTCGAATAATATATTTATGCTTCCCTTGGTAACTCTGCTACTGAGATTATGCCCATGTTACCTGCCCAGAGAATATCAAGGAGAGTTCCTTCAGATGAATAGAACGTTGAACACGCGAGTTACCTATTCTTGTCTATCGGTTCATGACTCTCAATCCATTGAATACACAGCTTGGCGATTTTCCCAGGATCTTCTCTATGCATAAAATGTCCCACATTCTCTACCTGTACGACCTGGACCCTGTGCGGTCCATGGTGAGAGAGCTTTTTGGCTTCCAAGTCATATAATTTATTACTCATGCAGCCATCATTTCGTCCGCCAATCAACAAGGTAGGAACCTTGTCGAAATCGACAATCCAATCTCTGGCACGATCTTTAGCAAGAGAATAGTAGTAGCCAGTGGTAGCATCTACTACTCCAGGTTTCTGAAACGTCTCACAAAAGTCGGCAAGATCATCCTGTGTAAATTTCCAGTTTGGCGACCAGTATTTCCATAATCCTTCAATATATGGAAGTATTTTACGTGGTTTGTGGTTGAAATCAAGGACGGTCTTCATGGCGGACGGGTACAAGCTATTGCCGTAAAAATAACTTGTCTGCATACGCAACATATAACTTGACAAATAAATCTGTTCTGGAACATACCATAGGAGCTCCCAGTTGCTTATATTTGCCAAGTAGGGGATTGCCAGGGCCATGGTCGTTGACACCAGTTCGGGAGCATCACTTGCGACTTTGAAAGCTGTCAACGCCCCCCAATCATGGCCAATTAAGTGAACCGGTACTTTTTTATCACCAATAATCTCCTTTATCCAGCCAATTACATCAGACGCAATGTTTCTAAGTGTGTAGGAAGAGCGCCCAGGAACCACACTTGATGGCTCATATCCTCTCATTACGGGAGCGAGAATTAAAGTATTAGAGGACGCCGGATATGCGTTTTCCAGAATTGGCCAGACTGAATCAAAAGAGTGGTTGGAATCAGGGAACCCATGAAGAAGAATAATCACTCGGGACGGTGTTTCAGTGGCTAACCGACTGTCGGAAAACGAGCTGAAAGCGGAAAACGTCAGACCATTTGCCTGTAACTTGACATTAAATCGAGACATAATAAAGATCGATAAAAAAGGTAGGGAAGCTTCAGGAAACGGAATAGTTTAATAGATGTTGACATTAAAGGCGCACGTGACACTTGGCGATACCTCGGTCCGTGGACACTTTTCGATAACATCACACAGGAAGAAGCATAACTGATAATTGAAGCTCCAAAGCAGATTCAGTGTCATGATGATGTTGACGTGTGACGTGTGACGTGAGACGTGAGACGTGAGACGTGAAGCATGAATATGGATGGGCTCATGCAGGGTGCATCTGGTACCTGGTCGCTTTCCGGAAAATGCAAAATTTATATTCATTATTGTTTCCATTCAACCAGTGGTGTGATTAGAATCGTTAAATACGTTTGTCCTACTGACGCTCGTGAATCGTTCGGGTTCGGGCCTTACATTGGGTTTGAATAGTAGCAGGCGAGCTTTCTCTATAGCCATAAGAGATCGTCGTCTGATTGACAGTGTCACGCTCACACTGTTGACGGTACTCACTAAGTAACTGTCATTACATTCCGGTACACCTTTAGATATACTGGTCACTCCTGTTACTTGTTCTTCCTTGCTCGAGCCTCGAAGCCCCCAATTACAAACCAAAATCGAATGAGCAATATGAGCTCATAGAACGTGTATTTAAAATTCAGGGGTAACGATCGCTGCGCGTATGCATATGCGCGTGAGATGAGCCTAAAGGCTAATGATAATTGAATATCAAATGAAGCTTTCGGCTGAGTCGATTCCACGGCAAACCCCTCGCTTGGCGTAAACCCCCTGCTCCCGCCCGCTTCTCACCGCTCCCACCGCTCTACTAAACAACCTGATTATCAAACCAGGCTAGGCAGGCATGAAAATTTTTGCTCTCTTATCTGTGCCAGTACCATTGCGTTATCGGCCCACGCCAGAGGCGACATCGCTTGTGATTGGGCTTCGATGCGCGGCGGCGCCCGGCGTGGGTTTTATGGGCCTGGTACATATGTGCGTCAGGGGAGGTCACGCCAGGAGCCTCTGGCGGTTGGGCAAACGCCTCCGTCGGCTGGGGGGCTGCCCAGACCCGTTGGCGAGCTTCGCTCGTTGGGGCTGGGGGCAGTATACTCAACCGGCAAGCGCCCGGAAAGAGCCTATGTGCCACTGACCGCCGCCAGCCCAGCTGGATGGAGTAGGGCCGCATGCAGCCTGTTCAGCCGTTCATAGGCCGTATGCGCCACTATTATCTAGGCCCTCTCTTCTATTTAAGCAATCTATGATTATGACACTAGACGAGCTTACAGTGAGATAGATATATTGCTTATCTTGTTTCTGTTTTTTTTTTTCTTAGTTGTTAATAGGGTGAGAAAAGGCCGCTCCGTTCTGGTTTTACTTATAACAATCGGATCGTACACCGTTTGGCGATAGTTAGAGAACACAAGCGGACTCGAGCTCGCTCTCCAACAGTATATATAGTGCGATCCACTGGTATTGCCACTTCTTTTTTCTTGACCCATACTACCACCATAGATCCATCAAACTCTCAATATCTAATTTAACTAATCTTACTAGAACAAGGTTAGCGGAAGAGAAAGGAAGCGTTCAAGGAAGTATTCAAAGTGGTCTCTTGATCCGTGTATTAAAACGGCGTCTCAACTCTCTTTGTGAGAAAAAACCTTATTCATAGGTGTTCATTTCCTGAGTTTCTGAATTATCTCGTGTTGTGAAATTCATTTTCTTGCACTTCATCCATCTCCATCATCATATCATCCGTCTCCAGATGGCTTTCCAATATGCTACTAATACTTCTCCACTAAGGCTCGTGACTTACAGCTTCAGCGACGAGGGCGAGTTTCCTCATTTCGCGTCGGTGGTGACGGAGCAGGCTTCTGCTGCTGTTGCTTCTGCTGCTGCCGCCGCCGCCGCTGCTGCCACTTCGGCTCCATCTTCTGGCGAAGATGGTGGCGTTTCATATCTCAACTTGTCATTTCTCACTCTGCAGGCCGTGGCTCAGACCGTGATCATCTGTTTGTTTGGATATTTCGCTGCCAGAGCCAAAATCCTCACTCCAGCCGTCCAGAAACAGGTGTCCATGTTAAACGTACAAATCTTTACTCCATGTCTTATCTTTTCCAAATTGGCCTCGTCGTTATCGTTATCTGCCCTTGTAGATATTGCCGTGATTCCAGTATTGTTTGTCATTACTACTGGAATCTCGATGCTTTGTGCTAAAATCACCTCTCGTCTATTTCGATTCAATAGTCGTGAATCTAACTTTGTTACTGCCATGGCAGTGTTTGGCAACTCCAATTCACTTCCTGTTTCCTTGACTGTATCTTTGGCGTATACACTACCATCTCTTGCCTGGCCAGATATCCCCAATGACAATCAGGATGATGTGGCCTCGAGAGGTATTCTCTATCTATTGATTTTCCAGCAACTGGGTCAGATTGTCCGATGGTCTTGGGGTTATAACACTCTTTTGGCCAAGCCTGAACAGCAGGAATCTGACGGAGAATACTATCAAGGTCAAGAACTGGACGACGACGAGAGTAATAACGTTTCTCATGGTGAAAACATCATGGCCCGTAAGCGCAAATCCACCAATGACCCTGAGTCGCACATTGGAATCAAAAGGATCAACAGTCCGTCATATCCAAGTTCGTCATCGTCATCATTAACAGACACCGGGTATACCACTCGAGTGGCTTCCGACAGCGCTCTTACTGAGTTTGGTGGATCTGATCAGGACGAGGAATCTCGCACAAATGAAAATGATAGTCTGATTGTACATAAGCATAATAATCACCAGCACCAGCACCAGCACCAGAACTCGTCATTGTTAACAGAAGACAGCAGCAACGCCGTGTCCGATGCGTTTGCCAACACATCCCGATTCCAACAGAGCAAGTTATTTGTTACCAGAGTGTTGAATTCGTTTCTCTCGTTTATGAACCCTCCTCTATGGTCGATGTTTTTAGCCATTCTAGTGGCATCGATTCCAGCTGCTAAACATGAGCTGTTTGAAACTACTGGATTTGTCAACCACGCCATCACGGGAGCAGTCACTCAGGTGGGAGGAATCGCCATTCCTATGATTTTGGTTGTTCTTGGAAGTAACTTGGCTCCAGATGAGTCCACGGCGGCCGATTCAAAAAACCATCGACAGATGATCTTTGCCTCGCTCGTCAGTCGAATGATCCTTCCGGCCATCTTCCTGCTGCCCATCATCGCATTATCCGTCAAGTACATCAAACTGTCCATTCTTGACGACCCCATTTTCCTGCTGGTGGCGTTTATTTTGACGATATCGCCGCCAGCCATTCAGCTGTCGCAGATCTGCCAGCTCAACGGTGTTTTCGAGAAGGAGATGGCTGGTGTTCTTTTCTGGGGGTATGTCGTGCTCACATTACCCTCGACAATCTTTATAGTTGTTGCAAGTTTGGAGGTCCTTGATTGGGCCGGTACCAATCGTTCATAGATTTAATATATCAATCTTCTGACTGTGTGTATACGCATATGTTCTATGTAAGATATAAGACATACTATAGAGCGTATTGGATGCTATGCTATGGGTCTGCGAGTAATCGGGCCTGCCAGTTAACTGTGAGTCGCGGTGAGTCGTATAAGCTTGTCTAATCGTTTATATACATCGTCGTCAATCAGAGTCTGGATGGGGATCTTGCTTAGTGCCTTGGAGAGAGACAGCCTCGTGTCCAGTGCTGGCATGGCAAACATGGCCATTCTTTTGGATACGAAATCACTTCGGAAATCACGATAAAAGAACCCCCGATGACCGATAGGAAGAACATACGCATAGTATTTACAATGCGGCCCTCCCTCTATTAAGCCTTCGCGTGCAATGGTTAGAATGTCTTTGCTGTTTTTAAACACAAGCAGCATCCATTTGCTATTAATCGTGAACTCAGTTACTGGACCGTATGGATTCCCTTCACTGTCGTAAAGTATACCTTCCTCAGACAGACCTCCTTGCATTGGTCCAAATGATGGCCAATACGGTCGGATCAGTACCGAATTAGACGGCATCCGCAGGTCGGCCAGAGTCTTGACCGACGGAACGTCCTGCTCGTCATCGCCCAATGCTGCGTCTTCATAAAAGTCAGAATCATATTCACCTTTGTCAAAGTCTTCCTCAAAGCTATCGTAGTCTTCTTCTATTTCTTCTTCCGCTTCTTCTAAATCTTCCTCCTCCGCCTCCTCCTCCTCATCATCATCATCACCACTATCAAAATCTCCTGCCTCGCCATCGTCGTATTCTCTGGTCTCATAGTTAGCCCATAACAACCTCCTTCGACGCTCCTGCTGTTTCTCTCGTAGCACCTCTAATCGGTTCGTTCCATCGTGAGCATGTATGGGATGTGAAGACGGTGCAACCTGTGACAGTGAACTGGTACCCGCTGACTGGGCTGCTAATGCCTTTGTCGATGCTATTATTGGCTTTGCGTCATCTGGTGTTGCTCTTTGTTTCGACAACCTTTTCAGAAGTGTCTTTTGTTTGTTTCTTGGTCGTGGTTTCACCATATTTGTTTCTTGTATGATATATATATATTAGGTATCTGGTTGATAGCCTCAATTACTACTACTAAACGTCCCGTTCTGGCACTTTTACTTTATGCTCATACCGTTTAGACATTTATGCCACAACTGTCATACCTCCTCGAGCGTTATGCCCAGTCACCCCTTAAGCAAGGGAGAGATCATTCTGCAACATAGTAGCCCTTTTGGCCAAGTGGTAAGGCACCTCACTCGTATCCACTGCTTGTGATGAGGCGATCGCCGGTTCAAACCCGGCAAAGGGCAGCTTTTTGCACATCTCCATACCTTTTTGTTCTCCGCGAAGCGGAGCCACGGGTCTAGGCAGCGCCCAGCCGCCGGAGGCGGAGAACACATGGGCTGGAGGTTTCGTAAACTCTGGACGTTGACGCACAGTCATTGGAAATCTCGTCACCTTTTCGCCGATGATGACTGATCGTCCCCTCATGGACCTGCCAGTTTACAATCCCGCTTCGCCAATCAAAGAACATTAACTCGGATTCCGTCGAGAATCAGACGTTAAACAATCGGTTGTTGACGGCCGGACATTTGGGAAACTTTTTTTATGCAACATGCAGCCAGATTTGGACGGTTATCCGCTTGCAACGGCGCAGATCGTCAATATGAGTCTTCTTCTCCTTATCGTTCCCGAGCACAGACCTCACTCGGCAAATGCTTAACTGGTGATTAATTTTTTTTTTCCTTTTCCATGCTTGTCCTACTTTATATAAAGCAAAGGCTTGGGCCTACCTGTATTGACGTGTTTTTGTTTTTGTTTTTATTTTGGTTCGTTCTGAAATTCATTGAAAGATGACTGTCGTATCGAACTCTGAACTGTCTGAGGACAAACTCGTCATCATAAAACACTCGAATCCCACTGAATTCGAAAACCCATCCGACTTGCCTTCTTCAAGTGCTACTGACTATCTTCTAGAAGTCACATGGACCGTGACTGAAGGTTGGGGCGTTCCTTGTATTCATCCATATGGGCCCTTATCCATTGATCCGTCGGCTTCTGTGCTACACTATGCCACTACGTGCTTTGAAGGCATGAAAGCCTACAGGAGCGCTGATGGTAAAAAGGTCACTTTGTTTAGACCTCTGGACAATATCAACCGGTTGAATGACTCTTGTGCTCGAGCTTGTTTGCCTCATCTTAAACCAGAAGCGGCTCTTGCTCTGCTGGAGAAATACGTGGAAATGGAAAGCAGATTTATTGCTCCCGGTTCCTTTATTTACCTCCGACCCATGGTCATGGGTACCAATGCTCATTTGGGCCTGACTCTTCCTACTGAAGCCAAATTCTTGATAATGGCTTCGATGATGCCCCAACTCAATGTCCAACCACTCAAATTGTGGTCTTCTCCACCAGACTTGATTAGAGCTTGGAAGGGAGGTTTCGGATACGCCAAACTGGGCGCTAACTACGGTCCCACTTTAGTAGCAAACACTGAAGCAGTCAAGCAGGGATACAGCCAGGTTCTGTGGCTCATGGGAGACGATGGTGTTGTCACCGAAGCAGGAGGTGCCAACTTCTTCGCTGTCGTCAAGAACAAACAGACTGGCAAGGACGAAATCATGACCTGTCCACTGTCTGCTGGTGTGATTCTGCCTGGTGTCACCCGTAGATCTGTATTGGAGCTTTTCAGAAACAAATACGTCCCTGAGGGAGTACAAGTCACCGAGAAGGAGTTTACGATTTCCGATCTCTCAATTGCCGCTGATGAAGGTAGATTGGTCGAGGCATTTGCCGTTGGTACTGCTTACTTTATCGCTCCTGTTCAGACTATCCGCACTCCTACGGGCAAAGAGTTGTCTCTACCTCTAAGCGAGGGAACCATTGGCCACTACGCCAAATATGCCAGAGACACGCTCTCTCAGATCATGTGGGCCAAAGTAGACCATCCCTGGTGCCACGTTGTTGTATGCGAGAAATAATAATCAGGGGTCGTTCCTCCGGTAGGGGGTTTGGCCTCCGGCGGCTGGGCGCTGCCCAGACCCGTTGCTCGCTTCGCTCGGTGCTTCGTGCTCGAGGGGAAAGTCACTTTTGGAAGCTCGACTAGAGAAAAACTACTTGTACTTTATTTATATAAGAAAAAAGGATGAAAACTAAATTTCAATAACAAGCTTACCAGTGGTTTTACCAGATTCGAGGTCGCTGATGGCCTGGGCAGTTTGAGAGAGTGGGTAGACCTTTGAGATATCAATCTTGACTTCGCCAGCGGCAACAAAGTCAAAAAACTTCTTGGAGAGCGCCTGCCATTCCTCGTTGGTGACAATGGAATTAAATAGAGAAGGACGAAGGAGCTTGATATTTCGCTCAAGCTCCAGCACAGAGAAATTGGGTACTACACCAGACGCATTACCGAAGCTGGCAATAGTGCCCCGGCGAGCTGCCGAGGCAAAGGACGTTTTCCAAGTATCCTTGCCAACCCCGTCATACACAATTGTGACACCCGTACCATTGGTGATCTCCTTGACTCGAGCAACCGTATCTTCGGTCTTATAGTTAATCACATAGTCCGCACCGGCAGCCTTGGCTATATTGGCCTTCTCGGTAGATGAGGTGGTTCCAATGACAGTAGCCCCGAACTTTTTGGCAAATTGAACAATCAAGGCTCCAGTACCACCAGCAGCAGCATGAACTAGAACCGAATCTCCCTTTTTAATGGGAACAGCATCAGTCGTGAGCGCCAATGCGGTCAGACCCTGAATAATGGCTGCTCCAACCGTCTTCTCATCGATACTGTCTGGGATTTTAAAAAGTTTCACTCCTTCGCCAACCGCCTGGAGCGCCACATACTCGGCAAACGCAGGGCCCAAAAACCCTACTCTATCGCCCACTGAGTACCCTTTGACGTTGGATCCTACTTTGACAATCTCTCCGGCACCTTCACGACCCAGAGTGGCTGGCAAGGGCGCCTTGTACAGACCATTACGGAAATAAACCTCAATGAAATTGACTCCCGCGTACTTGTTTTTAATCAACACCTGAGTGTCTGAGATCTCGGGAACAGGAACCTCGTCGAATTTAATCACTTCGGGGCCTCCATTCTCGTGGATGCGAATAGCCTTGGCAGTAGTAGGAAGAGGAGTAGACATTTTTAACAATTGAGTATAATAGTTTGAGTTGTTGGAAAACAATTGTGTTTTAATAAGGGTCTAACTGGTGTTTAAATAGATATATTTATATTCCGGTTGCGCCATGACCAGGCGAGATTCCACTATCCCTGAGACCCTGTAATCGCTTTGTCACATGACAACGTGATATGCTTGGTAAGCATACCAAAATGGGGAAAAAAATTGGACGAATCCGGAATTGAACCGGAGACCTCTCGCATGCTAAGCGAGCGCCATAACCAACTAGACTATACGCCCATTTGATGATGTGTTCAGAGGTTGGACTCTACTTGAATACCGTTTCTTGAACCCTAACCCTACCCTAACCCGGAAGACGCCCTCTTTTTTGGACAATTGAACTGATACTGGGTAAAAACGCTTTTTTGAAATGGAAATCAACCCGAACGCCCGAGGCCGCTCAATGGGCCCTATGACTCGTAATCGAGTCGCGTCTCTAACTCGAGACAACCCCGCCACCGACATTGACGCGCGCGTTGCCGAACTTGAGAAGGTCTTAAGCCAACAACAAAACGCCATGATGAACATTGTTACAGCCTTCAAAGCCCTCGAACCAC
>JAJMIG010000146.1:0-30730 GCA_030583365.1 Sugiyamaella japonica | reverse complement strand
TACCTGGCGTGTGTCCTTCCTGTGCTAGATTATGGATCAGAGACTTGGTATCATGCCTGCACCAAGAAAAACATAGACAAATTGCAACTCATCCAAAACAGAGGACTTCGCCACATCATCGGAGCAGTCCGTACCACCCCCATCGACGTAATGCACGCAGAAATAGGTATTCTACCTGTGGAATTGAGAATGGAACTTACGCAAATGTTTCGAGCAATCAGACTACTTCAAGGCCGAACTCTGAGTATAGCTCCTTTTTGAATTGTGACCAGTTTGCAGCAAAACCAACCGGCAGTGTGGAAAGCTGAGATACCTATATCAAAAGTGTTTGAACCCGAGCTTTGAGGGTGAGCACAAACCAGTGCGAGAATAACATGGAGTTGGCTCCGTTTGCTAGAAAGAAATTAGCCTGCTTTTCACTTCTTTCACATCTCTTAATATCGGTGTGACAACCATTAGTGGGTGACTTTCGACAAACGTGTAAGGACTAACCCGATAGACCTCTTTGTAATCCCCGCTTGTCGGCCCTGACTCCAAGGTCTGGGAGCTTGCAGCTTCGCTGAGGCTGGGTGCTCCTCGCAACGAGCGAAGCGAGCTACGGGTCTGGGCAGCGCCCAGCGGCCGGAGGCCGACCAGGGGAGCCCGTCGGGGAAGGCACCTCGTGTAGCAGTGCGGATCCTTCATACCAGGAACTTGGTTAGAAAGCGATCCTGTTCTTGCTCGACACCGTCATTACTAGCATCATTGAAACCAGGGGCAAAAGGAATTAGCGAGAATATCTCGTGGACCCCAGACTTGGAGGTGTCGGAAACACTTGGCTTGCTCGCATTAGACAAAAGAGCAAATGGGGATCAGGAGGCCGATGGATAAGCCTCCGGCGGCTGGGCGCTGCCCAGACCCGTTGTTCCGCTTCGCGGAGAATAAAACCGCTGGACAACGTTCATGGAAGGTAATACTCGGCTATACTCTGTTGCTCGGTTCTTGTGGGATCCGATTGTGTCTGAGGTTCACAAGGAGTTCCAGACTGAGGTGAGTGCACTGGTGATCGCGATCGGCTCCCTCATTGAGGCAAGAGCGACAATCAGTGTGCATGCTGCATTTGCCAAAAATCGTAGGTCTTATCAATCAGTAACTGCTGTGATCTCAGATCTGATCAAGTGAACAGGGGTGATTTGATTGCCTGTATCAAGATTTGTTCGCACCCTCGTTTGAATGGGGAAGATGTTCACAGTATTATGTCCCATACGCACGCACTATACGATCAGTCTAAAGCCATGCACCGTCGGCTAATCTACCTCCAGGCTTTGCGACGATCCAATGGGGCCAGACTTGACCATTGACATTATAGATTGCAACCCTGGACATTGCTATATTCTTGAGCACTCCTTAAATCAATACATAGACAACGAGGTTGCTGATCTCTAAGTAATGCTAAGACAATGGCAGCGGCAGTGTAAATGGTAATTGATTGTATTGATTGTAATCGAATTAATCATCGAATTCGAATCTGATCGTATCGTCGTGACAGCACTGACCTATTCTATAATAGCTCTGAGTCAGCCTCAGCAGTTATCGACCCGGTCGCCCTCCCCGCTCCAAGTCGATCGATATGCAGTGTGCAGCGTTGTACCCCTGGGCAACCGTTGCCAGCAACAACCGATTTTCCGCTAGTGCCCGCCACACTAGTCTAGTGCCCAGCTAGGAATCAACTGAGACCCCGCTTGGCTCGTTCGTACGAGTCATTTCCGTCGTTGCAGAAACGGCCCATATTGGAGTGGGGCTTCATCGAGGGGCCTCGAACGGTGTCGCCAGTTCATGACCCATCAGGAAATCAGGTTCGTTGCCAGTGGGATTCAATCATGACTTTTGTGGCTGCGGCAAACCACCGCATGTGAAAATGGTTATTATGTACTACGAGTTGCTCGACTCAGTGAAGCTCGAAAAACAAAAAACCTCCCTCGAGAAGATCCTTCGGCTACAGCACAAAGAAAAATGCGGGCTTGGAAAAAGGCACATTTCTGCACAGGACAGTTTTCGAGGATTTAAAGGCATATTTTATATGTTGATTATTGGCAGACAAGGCACGGCGCTAACGCTCCTTTACAGAGTCGGTATTAGTCGCGCTGGTGGTGGTGGGAACACCTTCCAGCGGTGGCACCACGCAGCGTAATCACACTACTTAAAGACAAGTTCATGTCTTGGAGTGGACGAGATCGCTACTGGATCGATCGCACGACAGAGGTCCGAAATTCGCATTCGAATAGTAGTGCGTCGCTGCCATGACTAGCGCAACTACTACTACTAGCATCCTGCCAGTAACCGTGACCCAGGCTGAACTGACGTCAGGCAAGGTGTCCGACAAGGTATTGATCGAGGCTTTTGGACCAAACTCACTGGGAATTCTGATCGTGAAAGGCTTGCCTGAATTATACAGCGAGCTCCGAGCACGCGTGCTGCAGAAGGCGGCCAGACTGGCGCACCTGCCGCCCTCGGAGCTCGCTAAACTGGAAGTACCCGAATCAACGTGGCTAGTGGGCTGGTCTTGCGGCCGAGAACGACTTGCAAACGGTCTTCCGGACACATACAAAGGCTCGTACTATGTTAACTGCCGTGAGTTTTACTCGGCTATCGACGACTGCGTTGCCGTTGACGCTGACGCTGACAGAGCACCCGAGCAGTACAAGGAATACTCGAGCAACAACGTATGGCCTGCCGACGAGCTTATTCCGCTTTTCCAGCAGGACCTAAAGGATCTCGTATGCTTGATGCTCGACACTGCAGCCGCTGTAGGCAGATTATGCGACCGGTATCTGGCCAGCCATGGACACCACCAAACACCTGCTGGCCGTCTGGAGCACATGGTCCTCACGTCCAGTACCACCAAGGCACGACTACTCCACTATTATGCGCGTGACACGGCCACCGAATCTGATCACGATAGCTGGTGTGGTGAGCACGTCGACCACTCATGTATCACGGCGCTAACCAGCGAGTATCTGATGCAAAGCAACTGGGCGGAAAACGGCCATGACTATGCTGTTCCCGCAGACCGCGACGAGCTGCGCCTGACGTATTCGGATTCTTCCAAACAGCACGGCCTGTTCATACGAGATCGCCACGGCAGACCTGTGTACGTTGATATCCCGAAAGACGCCCTGGGGTTCCAGACAGGCAGTGCTCTCGAAGCCATGAGCAACGGAATGTTTCGAGCCGTGCCTCATTATGTCAAGGCTCCCTCTTTACCTTCCGTGTCTAGAAGTACTCTTGCCGTATTCTGTCAACCCAATCTCCACGACAACGTCTCGCCCACCGCAGACTTTGCAAGTTTTTCCAGGCAGATCCTTATGGGCAACCACTGATTGACGTCCATGAAGCTTATATACAACCCCGATCATCTATAGATTATATATATATATATCACAAGGCCTGGAGCCTAGTTGATGCTTCCCGGAACACCGAGCCGGGTTGAGAAGAAACAAATCTTTTTTGTAACGAGCTTAAAGACAAAGGTTAAACTGACAATCTGGCAATTAACGACCCCAGAACTCTAAACCCAGTCTTGTTTGCTGTCGGCAACTGCTGAAACTAAAAAAAAACGTGGAGACGAACTCCCTCACAGACAGACAGGGCCCGCTACTGAGAAGGGATCCAAACTTTAAACAAACAGCAAACAGCAAACGGCACCGGCACGTGAATGGCACGAGAACGGCACAAGAACGACGGGTTATTTCCAGCGTATAGATGTAGATTTTGATTGCAGTTCATCACAGCGAATCGTCGTGTCTACATCTCACCAATTTTGCTTAATGGTTGTGTTATCATCTGTTCCCTGAATCTGAGGTCTCATGCACTATTAATATTATTTATTATTATAGCTTAATCTAAGACATAAATAGAAACATGGCCCAATTAGGATTTAATCTAGAAGGGATTTCCTGCATAGAAGCACAGGGGGATCGGCATGGGCACGTTCCGCGAAAAAGGTACAGATATTGTGTAGCCATAAACATAATAATAATAATTATAAATATTAATTAACACTCCTCGTCAGATGACAGATATAGAAATGAGCGAGGTGACCAGTTCCATGTGAAGCCAATATCTCCTCCCCCCACCTCATCGTATTTGTCAACGAACAGATCTGCCGGCCGCAGACATGACATCAGTCTGCTAACTGGTGAGGCACCCATAGTTACGGCCCAAAAACGAAGTGTTGCTCGTGCGCTCAAGGCTCAGGTTCAATTAGACTTAGACTTGGGTCGTTAACTCGCTTACTGATAAAGTTTAGCTTAAATGTTTAACATGTGCCGCCATACCACAAAAGATATGTTGTGTAGATGTTTGGACAGCAGTTGTCGGTACCGTTCCAGTGGGAGCTTGTTCCTGGTTGAGACCGTTGTAGTAGTTTTGACTTGAATCACGAGCTTCTTCTGACCACGGCAACAGACGCAAAGGTACATAATTTTTTTTCGCAAAAACCCGAGCCTGAGGATGCCTGCTGGTTTGCCGTAGATTTATGATTTATGCGAAACGAGTAAAGGGCGGCGGGGTAGCAGGGAGGCGTGCCTGAGCCATGACGAACGAGATGTAAGGGATCTGAGCGACAACAAACGCACAGTCAAGCTGCTGCCGCTAATGCAGAGAAGAGAGGGATTGATAATCGTAGCATCCCTACTATCAGTGGTGGTAGTAGTGGCAGCAATATTTGGCACAGACGTTTCAGCAACTATAGCAGTAATAATAATAATGATAATAATAATAATAAATTAATAATAATAAACACAATGTAATTATAAACATGCGCCATTACGACATTATCAATGTCATTGTATACCAGTACCAGTACCAGTACCAGTACCAGTACCAGTACACAAAGGAAACCTGCCTGGATTGCGACTCTCCACCCTACAAGTTCGATAAAACCGATTGCTTATTAACTATGATTAACATTCAGATTGTCAGGCAACACCCTTCATCTTTTCCAGCCCTTTCCCTGATCGGGGCCGTTGGAAATGAAAAATCCCTATTTAGGGAATTTTCTCTCCAAACTTTTCAGCTGACTTCATTGGTGCTGGTTCAGTCGGCCATCCGTTGTCCCGCAAAGAAAGTTGGGGATCTTTCATCGTTTTGAGAGCTTGCTCGTGAGCTCCGGTAATTCTGTCATTCTGTCATTCTAGGAGAGTCAACAAAGGCAAACGCCGACGCCGGCGCCGGTATGATCCACCGTGCCGGCCGCTCTGAATGCTGCTGCTCTGCCTTGCCCCAGAAGCTGACCACCACCACAACCACCATACTATGCACAGCGTGGTCGATTTCCGCCGGTCCTTAAAAGAAATAGGAAAGTCGCTGAAAGATTGATTGCTTTTTAGTAGAAAAATAAAATATCATGCGAATTGTTTTTTTGTCTAAAGGTTAAAAACAAAACCACCGGAAATCCTTGTGCATGCTGCACGACTATGCCTCTGATATATGTCCGCAGATGGCGGAGGGGTTGTCCTGGATGTAGATTATGAGTAGAGCATTCTTTCAAAAGAAGCCCCTAGTGTAGCAATCAATGGTCAAGCACAAGATCAAAGGTCGAATAGTTGGCAGTCTAGTAGAGAGAGCGGCGTGGTTAGCACTGTAGAGTTTAAATTGCCAGAGTTTGAAGCGTAGACTGTACAGTTTAGTATGTGCAGTGTCGAGCATACAGCGCAGTGTTTAGTCAGTGGTGGTGCTGCTGCCTATTGATCAGGGTAGTAGAGTGTACCTCTATCTCCGTATACAAATCTCTCTCTGTACCCAGTAGTCTATCTATCTGTCGCTTTCTATATATATATATAGACCACGGGTATCCGCCGTTTGGTTTCCTTTTTGCATTTTATCTGTTGCTTCATCAACACACCTCAACTTTTTTTAAGTTGTAGGAAACTTACAATTGGGTGTGAGTGTTAGTGAACGAAGGGGAGAGAAGGAGCGAGTGAGAGCAAGTGAGAGAGTAAGGAAGTTAGCGAGAGCTGGATACTAAGGTGACTATTAGCATCTTACAGTACGACAAAAAGCCAAAAAAAAAATAACGGATAAAGATACAATTGTAATATAACGTTACTATTACTTTGTTGTTCTTCATCTTGTTCATCTTCATTATTGCATTTTGGGCAGATCTTTGTGTCATTGTCCTGTATATCTCATCACCTCTTTGGATTGACGTCTGAGACAGGTTTACCATCGTCAGACCCTGTAGACATATAAACTCTTTTTCGAGGTATTAGGTTTGTCTTTCACGCTTTTCAAAGTCTGCATCATCAACTTGGAGCTTCATACATACTAGCCATCCCAGTTTGTTTGGTGAAAATTATCAAGTCCCGAAGTTGCATTTGTTTCTGTCTTGTGTTTACCAATAACAAAAACAAGAGGTCGTTGGCCTCGGAATCTGCCTATTGCTCATTGCATTGTCAAAGTCTAGTCAAGTCCTTCACTAGCGACCAAAATTACAAAAATTACAAAAGTTCTACATTAAAAATTACTGAAAAAGTTATCTGCCATTCTTGTCTGCTTTGCTGCACATTCCGCATTCGTTTTATTTTGCATCACAAATCATCTCTATTCTATTCGCTCGCTCAAACATGACCGCTCATTATCGTCAGTAAGTATTGCAACACCATCACCATTTATTCATATTCGTACTAACGCCGTGTTTTTTCAGATATTCTAGTCACAATCCTCAACAGCCACAGCCTCAGGCACAAACACAAGCACAAACACAAGCAGTAGCCCCTCTCTCTTTTCCTGCCGCTGCGGCAGTCGCACCAGCTCCAGCTCCAGCTCCAATTACCCCTCCTCATAAAAGGCGTCGGGGCCGACCAGCAAAAAAACTACCGTTTTGTACCGAGATGTTCTATGCTACTCCCGTAGTGCCTACTCACAGCTCGGTACCCATATCCCCAGAAGACTCTTTCAGTTCTTTCCACTCTCATCCATCAATGAACAATGTGCAGGCGCATTCTTCATCCGAGCCGTCTCCGGTCAATCGGTCAAACAGCTACCCAGTTTTGAACGGCCATCAGCAACATAATCTATCCATCTCGTCATCGACCTCGTCTCTCGCAAGCGTTGGCCCTCTAGATGCATACGATTTGATTCCACCGCACCATCAGCAGCACCAGCAGAACCAGCTGCAACCACAGACTGGCGTCAACGCAATGGCAGCTGGTTTAGCTATTGGTTCAAACGCCAATTCTCCTTTTGATAGCTACTATGGCCATCATCAGCTTATGATTGACACTGGCAGTGGCGGTGGTGGTTACGAACAAGCACAACCAAGTTTCTATTTCCAACCATCCACAGATCTAGTTGAACCACTTAACAACTTTTCATATAACAGCGCCATTAAACAAGAGCACGAGCTCGAAGATCACGACGACTCGTCCTTGTTAAATTTTTATTCTCAAGATTCTTTGCGTACTTTACAGCCTTCGGTCACGTTTGAGCCGACTCCTACTACTAGCACTACGCCTACAAGTCCAATTCTCAATCATATGCCTGTGCTGACGGTCGCAACCAATACTACTACTAGTGGTGGTCAATCACATGGAGATGACTACTTCTCTGATCTGACTATTAGTGAAGGAGTAAGCACAGTAACTAGTGGCACTGTTAGTGGAGCCGTGAGTCCCAGTAGTGCACCTCCTAGTGCTACTAATTTCTCATCTCAGTCGTCGGTATCTACATCGCCCACTCTAGCAGAAGCCATTGCCAACGCCATCAGGGGAAGTAAAACTATTCTTGAACGAAGGAAAAGCTCACCTCATAGGTCGTCAACCAACCTACGCCGGTTACGCTTGTCGTCTCGTAAGAACTCGGTGTCAACAGGCTCCATTTCTTCTTGTTCCTCTTCTTCTTCCAATCGGTTGCCATCAGGTCTCATGTCGGCTCCTCCTTCGGCTGGACCGTACAGTAAACGACGAATTAGTCTTAGCATTCAACATGGACAGGCAGTAGTGGCTCGAGAGACCGAAAAAGACATTGATTCAGATACTAGTCCGCCGCCAATGACTCGGCACTTTTCGTACGATGTGCGGGATCTCGCGCGAGGCGTCAATTCGGTCTTTTCCTCGTTTGCAAACAAGTCTTCTACGTCGCCATACTCTCTAACGTCGGGGTTCCCCATGTCTCGAACATCCACCACCACTTCGTTTACTGCTACCGAAGAAGAAGGTGATGAATACCAACACAAAGAACCCGACGATGATGAAGCCACAATCCCGTTTCCTTTATACATTTCCAAGCCTCAGCCAGCAGCACCTCCACTTAGTCCACCTCTTAGTGCATCTTTGATTCCCAGCGGGCACGACTATGAACAGGAGGATCCAGAAGATACCTCGTATCTTGGACAGAAGGACGACGCCAGGGATGCTCTTCGGCGAGCATTGGCTCAGCGGACAGCTCCCGGAGGAGGATCTCTGAATAAAGACAACAACATCATCACTACTACTGCCATCAATCCTGCTGATGGAGGAGAAGACAATCAGAAGCAGGCGCGGCAGCCTCAGCAGACCCAGCAAAATCAAAGCAAGAGCTATTATTATCCGATCTCGGCTTGAACCCCTTATAATGAACAATATAATGCATCATCATCCATAACCTTGACAGGGGGGCAATGTGCTTGGTGTGCTTGGTCTTTGGCCGAGGCACTGCTACCATTATTGTCAACCATTTGATGCCACTTCGTGATCTGCCTGCTGAAGCCACGCCGGTCGCGGCCCCGCCCCACTGGCTCAGCCCAATAGACTGAAATAGAGTTAAAATATCATCCGTCGTCCTTTTTAAACATTCCCTTTATGGTCGGGGAACAAGCCTATTCTTTCCATATCGAGCATCTCCATTAAACTCTTTGGACTCTCGTTAAACTTATCTCGCTTAAACGCGCGCGCGCCTTTATCATTATGTATACCCCTTTTTTCTGGCAAATTATAGTAGCTAGTGAGTGAGTGATTCTTTTGATTTGTCGTTTGACTTTTGTTTGTTTCGCCGATAACAAGATAGACGGCGCCTGTGTTGGTTGCGGAAACGAACACAACAATCTCTTTTGTTGGACGACGCACCCTCAATCAAATCTTAACCGACGAGCGACACGGAGAAGCACCACGTCTTTTTTTTTGTTTTGTCGCTCTTTTGATCTCTCTCTCTCTTTTTTCTTTCTCTGTGCTCTCTTCTATCTCACAAGCATCTTGCCTGTTTGCAGAATTGCCTGATTACTTGACTTTTGTTCGTGTTATGTATGGTGGTGGTGGTGGAGCCTTTTTAACAAGAATGCCTGGCACGTCGTCGACATCGCCTGATGGCGACTTTCCAGACTCCAATGGCACTGACACAGGCTCTTATATTCATCCTTGGAGAAGAAGTGCCGTTGGATCCGGAACAAGTCCTCTGGACACTTTTACGGGTCGTAGTCGCAGAGGCTCGTCTCCTAATCCCCAGCACAAGTCACCGCTGCCAATCTCCACTGTAAATTTCGATCCAAGCATCAGTTATCCTCCTCATCCGTCTTCTCCTTCTACTTCTTCTCCTTACTCTCATAGTCGTGGTTTTAGCGGGTCTGCGATCCCGTCGATGTTACCGCCCCCTCCTCCAAGCACCTCTGCCACTTCTCCAACTATTCCTCTTTATAGAAAGCATTCAAGGAAAAAGAGTTCTCAGGTGTTGGTTCCTCCAATTCAAGTGAGTCGCCGTAAATCCACGCGTCATTCCGTTTCGAATATCGAATCGTCTTCGGATTTCGCCTCCGGTATCATCAGTACCAGCATAGGCCAAGCACTGAATTCAAATGATCGAGACAAGCGGTCCTCGTTCAACGAATCTATAAGGTCATCCGGAGGCTCTGTTTCTCCTTCGGCGTCAGATGATGACGGTGTCCATTTACACAGAGCCAGCCCAGAGGCCGCTGACATGAATGGGTCGCTGGCGGCGTCGTCGTCGTCGTCGTCCCACATCAGGACCACAGACAAAGAGTTGTTAAAAGAACACCATAGCGACAAAAATGATACAAGCAACGATAACATTAATGACGAGGAAGAGGAGGAGGAAGATGAAGAAGATGAAGAAGACGACGAGCAGGCTTACATAGATGGCCTGGGCCGTGCTCGAAAGTCTGAAGTCACTCCTCAGACTCTAGCATCCGGAGCTAGTTTTCTTATTGGAGCACAGTTTTTCTCCAAGTTAATCACGTTTTCCCTCAATCAGGCATTACTACGATTTGTCAGTCCAGACCTGCTCGGAGCCAATGCCCAGTTTGAACTATTCACAAATACCATTTTGTTTTTCTCAAGAGAAGCAGTTCGATTAGCCACTCAACGACAGACGCTTGTAGGCAAATCTCAAGACGTGTACAGATTTGAAGGAGGAGTAGCTCACGGAACGCATTCGGGAACGATTCAAGAAGTCATCAACATTGGCTTTGTTCCGTTATTTGTAGGAATCCCTCTTGCAACTATAATGTCGTTTATTTATTATTATACATGGGCTCACTCTCTCGAGCAGGAATATATCGGTACTGCAATTATCATGCTGGCAGTAGCATCCATCATTGAACTGGCTTGTGAACCCAGCTTTGTGCTTTCTCAATTGTTATTGGACTTCAAGACTAGAGCGTCCATTGAATCTGCAGCTATTACTACCCGATGCTTGGTGACATTTGTTTTTGTTCTGTTATCACGTAGAACTTGGGGTCCAACCATCATATTATTCGCGCTAGGTCAATTGGCTTATAGTACAGTCACTTCTGGATTGTATTTTGTTAATGGGCTACGAACCAGTAGACATCAGCAGTATCAGTTGTTGTATTTGCAGGGAATCTGGAAAGACACTGGAACAGGTCAGAAGAAAATCTTTTTCAACTCTGATACTAAACGACTGGCTGTTGGTATGTGGCTGCAAACCGTTTTCAAGCATTTATTGACGGAAGGAGATAAATTGCTGGTTTCTCTGGTGTTGCCAATCACTGAGCAAGGTGTATATGCATTGGTAGCTAATTATGGCTCGCTAGTAGCTCGACTGTGCTTTTTGCCAATTGAAGAAGCCCTGAGAAGCTTTTTTTCAAAGTTACTGGCCATAGATTCCACGAGACGAGAAAAGAGAAGGGATAGTGGCAGTGTTGAGACCACCTCGATCATTACTTCGCCTAGTTTTTCGCATCCGCCGACTCCACCGCCGCAGAGTAAATTAGATGAACAGATTTTTGGCATCACATCCGTCAAGCCTTCAGACTTGAACTTGTCCATTACAGTCTTGTCGACAGTTTTACGCATTTATACATATTTGGATATCATTGTTTGCATATTTGGCCCGCTGGCTGCTCCTTATATTCTGAGCATACTTGTATCGTCTGCTTGGTTATCGACCGATGCGCCTAAAGTGTTGGCCACTTATGCCTGTTATATTCCATTTTTGGCTATTAATGGATGTTTGGAGGCCTTTGTTCAGTCGGTTGCCACGGTTGAGGATATCAGAGATCAGGGTAGAGTCATGGTGATTTTCTCCATCTCGTTTGCCATTGCTGGCTATGTCTTTATGGTCCTGATGGATCTGGGTGCCAAAGGATTGATATTAGCCAACATGTTTAACATGGCGCTTCGAATCGGATGGTGTACCAGGTTCATCAGTCTATATTATTCAAACACTGCGACTGAAGCCAACAGGAAAAACCTAGACATGGGCTGGGAATGGCTTAGGCTATCTGTTCCTCACAATGCTGTGTTAGCAGCCAGTGTTGTAGCAGCCGCCATAGCATGGAGACTAGGGACAATTGAATCGTATAAAAGTCTGCTGAAACAAGCCGGTATTGCTGCGGGACTGTTATCGATAATGCTTTTTTACGAGCGCGACTTTATTCTGAAGTCGTTGAATAAAGTCCAGAGGAAAACCAGTCATAAGTCATAGAAGAAAATAGCATGAATGAAGAAAATTGCACTCGTTGAACACGGGTAGAATACGGGTGAAACAGAAAAAGATATATAAATAATATAAAAAAAAACATAAAGTCTCTCTAAATAGCACCCCGACAGGTCGGACAACAGCAACTGCGTTCAAGCCATTGGAATAAACATCCGTAATGAACAATATGTCCGCACCGAATTTTAATTGGCACAAATTCGTTGCCGGAATTGTTATCATCATCACCATCATACGTGTGGCGAATAGTCATGACTTCGCGGCAGATGACACACTCGAGTCGGTCATGATGAAATTCCAGGTCCTGTTTCGTCGCCGGTGAAAATGCAGATATATCGTATTGTCCTAGTAAATGTTTATGCCATATTAGAGCTCGCGCCTTTTGGATTGAAAGTCGTAGTGTGAGATAAGCTTCTCGGAATATATGCAGAGGAAGGCAGTAATGGCTGAGCATGACCATTGAAAAACACACATAAATAGACAGTTTCAGCACATCGGAAAAGATGTTTGCCAAGGATAAATAAACATGACTGGAATTATCAGTCGCATTGCTGTCACTCATAAAATACAGCTGGCCTGTGGTGGCAAGCAAGCTGGCATACATTATAGATAATTCAACTGCGAAGATTGTCGTTGACATTTTCAGAATCCCGTTATTAGCTGTTATGAACAGCTCTTTATAATAATGGTATAGCCACACGATATCATTCACATGAAGAAGACTCACCACTATCCATAATTTAATCAGTCTTCGGGTTGATGATGTTTGTCCATGCTGATGATCCAGCACTCTGGACGCGGCTAAGGAATGAAACCATTTCAACAGAATATATAATCCTGCAGTACACAGCAATTGAAAAGTCAACCGTTCGCGAACTATCAGAAAAGCCACTCCAAATTCAACAACCGTGTACCAAGTTTGACCCATTAGACGCTCTACCTCTTCGATCCGTAACGGGCCGAACAGCACTGTCTGAAGGATTTTGGCGATAATTATCACAGTCACGAGACTCGAATTGTATTCATCAGGGGCTTGAAACAGCTGTCGTCCATCTCCACCCTTTGGAGCAACATTAGCAATCAAATAATTCACTATACCGTTAGCATGTGGACCTATGGATGAGGTAAACAGCTCAGGTGCATCTGTCATAATAATATGACTAGAATATGACAACCATGAAGAAGACACTGATCCAGTCCAGAAAGCTCGCAGAACCGAGACACCAAACACGCTACTAGCAAGAGCCAGCGTTTTCATGAAGAACCGATTCAGCCACAGACGTCACCGCCCACAAATGTGATTCGTGTGCTAACAAATGTGTACACAATAAAAGGGTGCACCAGTGCCACCTGTCCAGCACAATAGCAAATATAGACTAATAAACCGTGAAAGGGGAAAAAAGACGAGATAAGATTAACGGGCAGATAAGGGTTTTTGCATATACGTGAAGAACATAACGGTTTCTCCTAACCCCGGATCCGTTCACGCGACCCATAGTTGATAATCTTAATTAAAGAATTGTATACGAAATGAATGGAAATGAATGGAAATGAACGGAAATGAAAGGGCATGATTGGAGAGATGAGCGGAGGGAGGCTAGGAAAGAGCTAGTATAGAGGAAGAGTAGTAAAGAGGGGAGGGAGGGTGGAAGGAAGAAGGGATGATTTGATAGCGGAGTTGAGATCGATGACCGTTAATTAGGTATACTTTGGCCCAAATGGTTTAAAGTAAATGCCTACGTTTATCGTTTAGGCACAGCAGAATGATGGCCGTCTTATAATGGTAATTTTGTTCATCTAAAGATTGTTGATCCATTGATCTGCTGATCTATTGATAGCCCTGCATTGACTTGCATATCCCTGGCATACGCAATAGGGGCCATGCAGATCATCTAGTCACATCGCCCATGATTCTGTATATTGGATTACCGTCTTATTTGTAGCTGTGATTTGAAAACTGTCAATAGAAATGCCATTACATCCAACTGCATCCACCCACATTAGCAGATTACTCGATTGAATCTATAAGCTTTATCTGTATGTCATTGGACACATTACTGATCCAGTAAGGATAAAGACCTGGAAACTCATGGCACTGGCCGTGGCCCTCCTCGACCCTCCAGGTGCTGCCTGCGGTGGCTGCGCGCTGCCCAGACCCGTAGCTCCGCTTCGCGGAGAGCGTGGACCGTGGACCTGGCTCACTCGCCCTCCTCGACCCCCCGGGACTGCCTCCGGCGGCTGGGCGCTGCCCAGACCCGGTGCTCCGCTTCGCGGAGGGCCTGGAGCGAGGGCTGTTTGTCTGCTAATATCGTCACACTTACCGCACTCGTATACGCACTCATCACTCCTAAACACATTCATACATAACCGCCTATTCATAGATATATATTTCATATATTCCAGGTTACTGGAACCGCATACACCTACAAATCGTAGCCATCTCACAACCTCCTAGCAGTATAACAACAATTAGATTCTACTATATCTCACGTCACACCCAGTAATTGAAATAGTGAAATTTCGCATTCGTTTGTCGTTGACTCCTTAGACCCTGTACAGGAGTCTCTGCAACCGCATGCCGAGCGGTGCGTGGGTTAGGCGCCGTATGCAATGGGGTTCGGAGCCAAAATTTTTCAGACTGAAATTTTTTTTGTATTTGCAGGTTAAGAGATATTCTAAAACTCACTTTCTCTTTTACTTTTTTTTTCCCTTCTTCTTCACACCTTTTTTTATACAAAAAAACACACAAAAAAAATTAAAGTGAGTGAATAAGGCAACATGGGTATAGCAATTGCGAAGATTTCTTGATCTAACATTTTTATAGATGTCTACTGCTGGTGACGGAACTTTCCCTGGTGCTATCGGTATCGATTTGGGTACTACTTACTCATGTGTGGCCACTTACGACTCTGCTGTTGAAATCATTGCCAACGAACAAGGTAACCGTGTTACCCCATCGTTTGTTGCCTTTTCTGATAAGGAGAGACTTATTGGTGATGCTGCTAAGAATCAGGCTGCTCTTAATCCCCGAAACACTGTTTTCGACGCCAAGCGTTTGATCGGTAGACGTTTTGATGATGAGTCTGTTCAAAAGGATATCAAGACCTGGCCTTTCAAGGTTATTAATTCCAATGGTAACCCCTTGATCGAGGTGCAATATCTCGAAGAGACCAAGACTTTCTCTCCTCAAGAGATCTCTTCCATGGTTCTCACCAAGATGAAGGAGATTGCCGAGGCCAAGATCGGCAAGAAGGTTGAGAAGGCTGTCATTACCGTGCCTGCTTATTTCAATGACTCTCAAAGACAAGCCACCAAGGACGCTGGTGCCATTTCTGGCCTTAACGTTCTTCGTATCATCAACGAGCCTACTGCTGCTGCCATTGCCTACGGTCTTGGTGCCGGTAAGACTGAAGAGGAGAAGCATGTTCTCATTTTCGATCTTGGTGGTGGTACTTTTGATGTTTCGCTTCTGCAGATCCAGGGTGGTGTTTTCACTGTCAAGGCTACTGCTGGTGATACTCATTTGGGTGGTCAAGATTTCGACACCAACTTGTTGGAGCACTTCAAGGGAGAATTCAAGAAGAAGACTGGTCAAGACATTTCCGAAGATGCCCGTGCTCTTAGACGTCTCCGAACTGCTGCCGAGCGTGCTAAGCGTTCGCTATCATCAGTCACTCAAACCACTGCTGAGATTGACTCTCTATTTGGTGGTGAAGATTTCTCTGTTAACATCACTCGTGCCAGATTCGAGGCTCTTAACGATGCTCTTTTCAAATCTACCCTTGAGCCCGTTGCCCGTGTTTTGAAGGATGCTGGTATTGACAAGTCCAAGGTCGACGAGGTTGTTCTCGTTGGTGGTTCTACTCGTATCCCCAAGGTTCAAAAGATGCTTTCTGATTTCTTTGATGGTAAGCAGCTTGAGAAATCCATCAATCCTGATGAGGCTGTTGCCTATGGTGCTGCAGTGCAAGGTGCTATCTTGACTGGTCAGGCTACTTCGGAAGAGACTCAAGATCTTCTTCTGCTCGATGTTGTTCCTCTTTCTCTCGGTGTCGCCATGGAGGGTAACATCTTTGCCCCCGTTGTGCCCAGAAATACCACTGTTCCTACTCTTAAGAGACGTACTTTTACTACTGTTGAAGACCACCAAACCACTGTTCAATTCCCTGTCTACCAGGGTGAGCGTGTCAACTGTGCCGAGAACACCCTTCTGGGTGAGTTTGACCTTAAGGGAATTCCTCCTCTCAAGGCTGGTGAACCCGTTCTCGAGGCCATTTTCGAGGTCGATGCCAATGGTATCCTCAAGGTTACTGCTGTTGAGAAGTCTACTGGCCGATCTGCCAACATCACTATCTCCAACGCTGTTGGTAAGCTGTCGTCAGATGATATCGAGAAGATGATTAACGATGCCGAGAACTTCAAGTCTGCCGACGAGGCTTTCTCCAAGAGACACGAGGCCAAGCAACACCTTGAGTCGTATGTTTCCAGTATCGAGGCTTCCATCACTGACCCCGGTGTGGCTGCCAAGATGAAGCGTGGAGCTAAGGATCGTGTTGAGACTGCCTTGGCCGATGCTCTTGCTGCTCTTGAGATTAAGGACAGTTCTGCTGACGACTTGAGAAAGGCCGAACTTAACCTCAAGCGTGTTGTCACCAAGGCATTCGCTACTCGTTAAACGACGCTGACGCTGATTTGTTAATATAATAAAAATATTGTGATTTATGTTGTTTTTATTTTGATAAAAGAAAAAGGTTGTTAGGTTTGTGTTTATATGACGCTTCAGAATAATAAAATGTAGAATGACTAGAAAAAGTGTACGCTCCTAACACTCCGCGAAGTGGACCAACGGGTCTGGGCAGCGCCCAGCGAGCATGGGTGAAGAGATGGGGTAATTAATACATTAAACGTGTTTTACACTAATATAAATATATATTCGTTTCGTTAAAATCATCAGATAGATGGACTTGGATTTAATTTTGGTTCGACGTGCTGTGGTGGACTAATGGGGATGGAAGGCCGGGAGCAGATGGTTCGTCGACTTGGAAGACGGAATGCGAATCTGGCGGAGAAGAGGGTTGAGCCACGTGGATAGATAGATCAGCCGGAAGCACTGGCGCAGACGGTAGATGATTGTTGCTTTCCACCGGTTCATACTTTGGAACGTATTCCTCGTCCGGAACACTAGCAATTGTCTCCAGTCTAGCTCTTTCTAGTTCAGCTTTGTCAGGTAAGCCCGAAGAATCACCAGTAGAAGTGCCAGCAGGATCATCAACTTGGTGTCCATGAGTATATGTAGGAGCAAGCGCTGTTACAAGATGCTCAGGAGGCGCAGAGGGTAGGCGAGAATGTGATGAGGTGTGTGATTGGTTATCGTTGACGTTGACGTTGTCATTGTCATTGTCGCTACTATAGTTAGGGGCACTACCATATCCAGGATGCTGGTAATATGACGTCTCAGGAGGGACAGAAGGCAAAATAGCTTCTTCCAGTTGTCGCAAAGTCTGCTTCTCAGATGGCGTGCTACCATTATTATTATTATTATTATTTTCAGACATTAATGAAGCCTCGGTAGCGGCAATCTCACCATATTGTATGACATTATACACGGTGGTGGAAGACGAGTAACTGCCAGATCGTGGGCTTTCTATCGGTCTTAATGGATAAGACATGTTTGGAGAGGTATTACTATTATTGTGCGTCGCCGAGAGCAAAGGACTTGAAGCATGGACCTTTCCCTTCATTTTCCCAGTGGATGTGCCATTCGTCAGATCTCCATTATGAGTTCCAATAATCACTTCAGTCCAAAGATTAACCACCCCGCGGGCTTTTTTGAGTTTATCAGTGTCGATGAACCCTAATTTGGATGGCTCAATATCATTGTTGTCGCTGCCAGACGAAGTGTAATCAATGGCTCTTTTACCAGACAGATCCAGAACTACCTCAATGCAGTATTGGAACGAGATATCATCACGGCCCTTGGTAGTGGGAAACGTATCAGGAGGAATGCGGATGTTGGTGGTGACAGTGGATATGAAGGTCGCCGGGTCGGTGTATAGCGGGGATATTGTCTGAGAAAGATCTTTTCGAAACGACTGGGCCTCGGCCCCTTCAGCAGATACAATGCTGATTCTCGACAGCGTGGTGATTATTCCGGATAAATGCTTGACATGCTTGATATGCTGTACTGACACTTTAACAGGAACCGAATCGCCTCGTAAATATCCTTTTCTCGGCAGAGACACGGCGATGATGATGGATCCATGGCCCTTGCGCTTTTTATGAACGTCTACAGTTAAAGTGGATACTCTTGGAGGAGGCAGAGTGGCAATGTCGATGGGGCATATAACAGAAAGAGCCTTTTGGGCCGTAACGACAGTTGGAGGAGTAGACCGATGACATATGGCAGTAATTGTATATGAAATGGCGCCTCGCTCAAACTCCAGGCTGTTGAAGAGGCCCTTTTCCGGCAGCATGAACTGGAATGCAAACAGATGTTCGCCTCGTGGCAGAGTCTGGCTCGAAGGTTTTGTAAAAGGTTGAGATGATTCAGTTGACAGAATCGAACCAGCCGAGGTGTTAACTGAACTTGTAGAAAGGTGATTAGATGAAGAGCCATGTTGGTACGATTGTGACGCAGCATTGTTTAATGAACCAGCACTGGCCGTGCTCCGTTCGCTCTCCATACTTTTGGTACTCTTGGTGCTTTTCTCGCTTCCTATACTGTTGTTACAACTAGATGGAGTGACCGTACCATTGATGCCCGAACCCGATTTCGTGCTACTGGTGCTAGCTGTCTCGCCATATTCAAGCTGAACGCTCGACATATGACCAGTCAAGTCGACACTGTTCTCTTCAATCTGTTCATTCGGTTCATCACCTCCCCATAATTCAATGGTCTCCTCAAACAAGATATGCCTGACGGCCTTTGTCTTCACCAGAGTGCTTCGTATCGTGATGGTGCCCTGAATGGTACAAACAATATTCGCCACTTTCTGAGGCTTGGCGAGAACCAGAACCACACTGCCATCTACAGCAGATCCAGGACTAAATGTTTTATGGGGATCATTCAGTTCTATAAAGAAGTCATCAGGATTCGACGTTCTCTGAATAGTATTATGGAATATGGGCCTTAGTTTGGAGAGTGTGCGCAGCATCGTGACACTTTGTTTCTCACTAGCGACCTAGTGTAATGTGATAAGGATCCAAAGTGGTCGTCGCAGTTGATGTGTTTGAATGGATATTGTTGGACATTGTCCAAGAATCACACCAACTTAGGTAATAACAACCGACTATGTAAAATAAGATGAGGTAACCAAAGCTGTCAATGGAGAAGTTGCTGTCGATATATGTCAGTCCTGACACTAGAATCGAATCGATTGACCACACAAACAGATTAAACAACCCAGTACCAATTCCACAAACAGAAATCGTCCACAAAAATCGTCTACAAAATCGTCTACGAAATCGTCTACGAAATCGTCTACCAACAAACTTTGCTGCTGCCGATGTTGCTACTACCTCTAATAATTCTACTCCTACTATTACTACTTCTGCTGCTGCTGCTGCACTGGGTGCACTTTATATGAGGAGCGCTCAAGCGCACCTTCGCCAAATGTCGAGCATATTCTGGCAGCTGGCAGCTTACACGACTGCGGCGGCTGCGGGGCTGCGGCGCGAGATCCTCTGTCCATCATCTGCTCTGGTCCTGTGGTGGCGCCGACTGCTATTTATATCTGCCGGCTGCTGCTGTTGATACGTGCTTTGGTCGCTGCCTCCGGCGGCCGGGCGCTGCCCGGACCCGTGGCTCGAGCTGCGCTCGAGGGCTGGGAGCGTGGCGACGGTACTGGGGGGAATGTGGCGCTCCTGGTGGTTTGGCACCCTGGTTCGCCCCTGGTTCAAAGTCAACGGAGACGCTGTTGTAGCCAGCTCCGAAATCGAGCCGGACTTGCCACAGGGCAGCAGAGAGTGTTGCAGGGCAGCCATCGCTGCAGTCAGTGAGCGATCTTCCGTCATCGTACGGCACTCCAACGTCAACCGTCACCCTAGCGGTCCCAGCGGCATTCCACAGTCACTGTTTCGCTGCACCAGAGCATCAGTTTCTCAAAAATCTCAGACTGAACCGGAACAATTCGCACATGTGATCTCTCGCTAATTGCTCCAGTTCCTTTTCTCCCAACCCCTGTCCGTCACACCTGGGCTAGATTGTGGCGTATGCCTCCTCGATGCAACACAAGCTTTTCGAAGCCGTCCGTAGATCCGGCTCCGTTCTTTACGCGCTCTCTGCGACACCACCAACCCTGTCCGACCGGCCACAGCTCACTGCTCGACCCCCCCCGTATACGTCTCTCTGTCTGCTCGCTGCCAGAGCCCGACCCTCGCACGGCCATTCCACCCCCTCCATCCCGAGCCCCCCGACCGCACAGCGCCGTTGCGCGATCGCCCGCTGATCGCTCCGTTAGCGGCAGAGTCTCAAACCTTCTCACAACTTGGCTTTGCATTCCGTGCATGGTACGGCTGGGCCACGGGCTGCCCGTCGCTCGCTGCGCTTGTTCTCCGGATCGCACCCCGCTGGCCTCGCAGTACACGGTCCAAGCACCGAGCGCAGCGAGCTACGGGTCTGGGCAGCGCCCAGCCCGCCGGAGGCAGGGCCCGGCGGCGGCGGCACGTATGCGTATGCGTATTATTGGTTCTATGTAAGGTCCATCAGCATGAGCTGCTCGTCGGTGTCGAAGCCCGACATGTCGAGACCCGCTCCGAGCGCAAGGTCGTCGTCGTCCATGCCCATGCCCATGTCGAGATCAGCCATGAGACCCATGTCGCCCAGCGCCTCTGAGTCGTCGACAGCGAGATCGTTGGAGGCATCGGCAGTGTTGGTGGTGTTGGCAGCTTCGGCAGCATTGGACAGTTGGGCGTTGTTGCTGTTGTCGTTGTTGTTGTTGTCGCCATCCAGGCTGAGATCCACACCATCAAACATCTCGTCTGCCACGGCGTTACTATTGTCGTTGACTGCTTCGTTGACCTCGTCGTCGTTGGCGTCGTCCTGTGGCTCTTCCTCGAGAGGGATCAATTCCTCCTGCTGGTGACGGAACGCCTGTAATGCGCCTACGTGACTTTTCAGCCTGCGGAAACTACCAATCAGCAGATTGGTGTTTGCAGGAGAGTTGCCAGATATGATAGAGGAGCTGTTCGCAACGCCATTAGTACCATTAGCCGTCACCACGGTAGTGGTTCTGGCAGTAGCAGCAGCCACGGTTCCATTAATACGGTCTCGGCGCTGCTCCACACGCTGCTGGATCACCGACTGGTCGGAAATATTCTCAACAAGTTTCACCAAGGACGACTCAATCTGTGGCGACACCGCCCGTCGGTCATGCTGGCCCAAAGTATCCATGATCATTATAAGACTTGAAATCACATCCATGGCATAGCTAAAGGACCCCTGAGCCTCGGAAAAGTCGAGTTCGTCCAAGAATAAATCCAGCAGCTTCCTTGCTCCTAGAATATCCACTGCCAACGAGAAGCATTGTAAAGTATAGCCCGGAGCCCCACTAATATGACCTTGATCTAATGCCTGCGTCCATCCAATGAGAACGTTTATTGTGTCTTTCATGGTATTGACCAGACTGCTGGAAATGGGGATATTGGGTGCAAACCGCCCAGTGGCTGCTGCATGAGGTTCTAGGGCTATCAAGATCTGATCAATAGTGCCATGATCTTTGGTGGCGCGCGCTTTAACATCTGTCAGAGTCGCTTTGAGGTCACTAGCCACAATCGACAGAATGATCTTGTGGATGTTAGCCGCTTCCGCTGACAGACCGGGTGGTGATATCAACAAGTTCAAGACCCATAAAACCTGTGCTGTGTCTTTAGATAACCATAAGCAATCTCCTAAATACCGAAAGGCGCCTAACAGGGTGGGCAGCAAAAACGGCTGCAAGAAATAGTCCAACCCTCCCTTTAACGTGTCCTGGTCTATGATCTCGGCCACACATGCCGCTATCGATTGCTGGAACACAGACGGCACCAAAACAATTAGTTCCTGTATCGACGATAGTCTCATTAAATCGTCACTGATACCGCCGGCATCGTACAAGGCGGAAATCCAACCTCCAAGCAGCATTTTCCGTTCTTCAGACATTTCATCAATCGTGAATGCATGTCGAACTCCTTTTGTAATACAGTTTAACCAGAATGAATTTTCGCTGCTGCTGCCAGATGGGGTGTCCGTTCCAATCAGATCATTCTTGCAAAGAGCATATCTTCTATAAACAACTTCAATAAATAGCAACACGCTTCCAACATGCGCATAACCTTCTTGAAAATCGTTGTCATCCTCTTCTTCTTTCCAATCGTCGAGATGTTTTATGAGTGGTATTAGTAAAGAAGTGGGTGTGATATGTAGAAATAAAATATCCAAGGTATCAGTATTCAAACTCAGTGCCTGGCATAGTCGACTTAATGAAGCAGTGGGTTGACTCGGAGTTGTCGCCGTCCATTCTTGCACAAACTTTAGTAGGGATTTAGCGATTTTCTGCTGCCGATAGCCATCGATATCTTCAAAGCTCGCCACAAGCCAGAAAATCGTGCTCTCTTCCAAGGCAACATGCTCTGGGTTTTCAGCGGCTGCTATGGTGAAGATTTCCCTGATACTTATCTTGGTGATACCATCTCTACGAATCAGGCTATTGGATCCAGGTGGGCCATATGAAGGATTCGAGCTGTCTTCTACCACATTGGCATCTACGCCTAATGTTTGTGGCAACGACTCGGGTCGAATCAGACCCACATCAATACACGCTTTCAGAAACTCATGGCGGATGTCACTGGTAGTGGAAGGGAATGAAGAAAACATCTCGTCCAGTGCATCACCACCTCCATAAACTCGTAGCAAATTGACGGTTCCGCGATCTAGTAGGTTTATTGGTCCACAAATGGCCGATTCGAACGGATTGGGATCGTCTTCATCAGTTGGACCCTGGAGCCTTTTGATTATTAGTGCCAGTCTCTTTCCTATGAATCCTTTCCATAGAGGAATATATATGGGAGAATCTTTCCTTTGCAGAGCTACTACCAAGCAATCAAATGATGTAGTGATAAGTTTGCTAGTAATAGATTTTGCATTCTCGCCAGCAAAGAACATCTTCAATTCTCGAATAAACGTGCTTCCTTGTATTTTGGACGCTGTCAGCATAAGGCTCTCTAGCCACAGCAATCTACAGGCTCTCGAATTCGATGATAAGTTTCTGTGGGACGAAGACGAAGATGACAAGGCCACAGCTCCATTGATACCACTGCCAGTGATTGGATCGTCTCCTCCAGAATTACCGTCAACCTGGCCGTCTAAAATGGTTCTATAAGTACCTTTTAGCTGTTTCTGTAGAAATGGATCGCATAGTTTGGTTTTATAGGTTTGCCGTAGCGCCATCTGAAACTCATTCAGGCGTATTTTGTTATCAGAAACACCCATGGTCAACCCCGTAACATGGCCAGATTCGCCTAATTTCACAAGAAAAAAAGCCATGGCATTGAACTCTACCATAGATGACGATTTGGATGATGACAGTTTAGTCATATATTCGGCAAGTACTTTACTCAATTGAGCCGCCATCATTGAAGACAGTCCTAGACTGGTCCAAGACACGAGGGACTTTGCAACGAAAATAAGCACATCCGCCTTGACGCCATTGTCAGTAATGGATGATTCTTTTAAATACTCGACAAGATCCTGTAGTGGAAACAAACTTTTTGGATCAGATGCTAACATGCAAATATACTCGAGAAACAATGGGTCCAGGGGTCCTCCGTGACCACCCCCGCTGCCAGTCGAGGCGGCCGAGAATAGTCCATTGCCCACTAAATTCAACGACCCGGAATCACATGTCTCTTGTAACTGCCCACAAAGGCGAATAAAGATTTGACAGGAGCGTCTTTTATACAGACAAACCTTTATCAATTTCTCCAGCTTCTCGCTCAAGCTCAAAGACTGTGTCATTTCCTTCACCACATATTTGTATAACCAACATGAATTCGATCTATGAATGTCAAACTGGAAATTCCACTTCACCACTCGCGCCCCAGCCCTGAGCCTCTTGACTCGCGGCTAGCTAGCCCGTTTCGCTCTCTCGCCCTTACGTGTTTGCCGAACCCCGGTTCCGAGAATACCATGCCCGCGGCATCACGAATAGCCTATCCCGCGTATCTCTGATAAGCAAGCAGCTCTTATGTTGTTTGATATTCATGTACTCTTAAATACCAGGCAGGGACCTCGCAGCCTGCATCCACCTGCACTTGAGCCTAATTATCGCCGTACTTGATTGGGCGTCGAGGATAAGCCACGCCCTTGCCGCCGCCGCCACTGCCACCGACGCCTGCCATGCCCGTGAATACTCCGCTGTCGCTGTCATATGAGTTTTAGACCGATGAGCTGAGACCCGGCAAGTCGGTATCTCGATATGGCCAGCGAAGGATCCTATCGTCTCTACTGCAGCTGTACACGTGGGACACCTGCTGCCATGGTCCGATCGGCAGAGGTACGGCTCGAGATATGACGGCATGTTCTCCTCATACTAACCTATGTTGATAAGATACGAGTCTAAGCATAAATTTTGAAACACTAAAAAGCTCCCGAACGGGACGGGAGATAAGCAATCCCACAAGGGTCACGTTATAGAAAAACATGGATAAAGATAAACATGGCCGAACCAAATCGACATGGCAAGAATTCACCATAGATAAATACAAAAAAAATAATCAAAAAGCGGTAAAAAAGTAACTCTATGGTAGGAACTATGACTGACATTGATAGAGAGCGGAGGAACGTTGAAAGCAGCAACACCAACAGCAACACCAACAGCAACACCAACAGCTCCATGAAGATCGGTAGGAAAAAAAAAGAAAACCAAAAATATCAAGATAAATGAGAGATTGAAAGGGAAGTTGAAGGGGATAAAAAATTGACACCCTCCGGAATACAAATCATAAATCATTATTGTGGAATATCAAGATTCCTCAAATGCAAAGTAAAAGCGATAAATGCGAACCGATAAGCACATTTATCGCTTGGCAGGCCCTTTATTTATCGTGCGCGGAATTGAATTCGGATCAGGATGTTTAGATCCCACCGATGCACCATGGCCCGCTTTATTCAAAGCATAATCTCCAGAGTCAAAGTATTTTCGGTCATTGACCTTCCTATGGAGCATATCTGCTCTGGTGGGGATTTTACCATACATGCGATATAACCGCTGTTCTTCAGGGGACAGGCTCTTAACATCCAACTGAGAACCCATATTAATAAAGATAGAATTTAATGAGAAGCACGCGGGTACGCCTATGATGAATCAAGTATGTTGAGATGGACAGTCGGAAATTAAGCACCAAAGACCATTCCGAAGCTACCGGCAAAGAAATAGACAGAATCACCAATAATGAAATATAAAAACTCAAAAAAGACAAGGCCTCACCAGCAAATCAAAGGTCTGATTGAATAATAATGAACAAATAGAAAACAGTTGGATTTGTGCACAACTTAATTTGTAGAACCCCCTGGTATTTATAAACCGACACAAGTCTTCGAAGTTTCTTTTTTCGTCCAATATGCTGCTGCTTTTACAGGTATGGGTTCTGAGCTATTCCAGGGTGTGTGCGCCTACTGCAACAACACAAAAGCCCGGAATATTTACTTTTTTCCCACTGATAGCGGTGAGGGTGAGAATCAAGTTGGAGGGGCAGTGTTGGAGGGGCAATTAGGTCTCATATCCTCTAACATAGGACATGAAAGAGCCCCCGCTGGAGAGCGGGAAATGAGTTGCACCACGATTTCGAATATCCATCGCCATGGCAGCCGGTAATTAGTGGATTCAGTGGTGTCCGTTCCCACTATTATGGCAGCTGCGTTTTTAATGTGCTCTTTCTGCCCCTGCTATCCGATCTCTACCTCGTTTCGCTTTCTGTGCCGCTCGTTCCTTCGTCCCGTTTGTACTCAATCGTTCATTTCCTAGAATCCCTTGCATTTCTCTGCTGCGATATTTTTTATGCAGACCAAACGGCTTATTGAAAACTCACCCTGAAAGCAGCACTTGGTATGCAACAAATATTATGAACTTTCTCGAGCTATACCGAACCAAAAATACCAAAAATAATAACCGCTTGTTTTGACGGGAGAATGCGAACCTAGCACACTTTTTTAAAATCCTCGTCATTGAGTTCCCTGGGTAGCTCTTTGGCAGGCTTTGCTGGCTTTGCTGGTCATTTGCTGGTGCTACACAACCGGATATTTGGACTACCAGGCGTATGGCATGGCCATACTAATGGTAGCGATGGAGCCTTGGGGGTCTTTACGGGGTATCGGTAGTGCTACTGGTTACTGGTGACGTTTGCCGCTGTCAGATCTTGATTGGCTCTTGCCATTGTCGTATATAAATTCTAGAATTGTTAGTAGTAGTAGTAGTAGTATGTGCTCTATGTTTTCTTCCCAGTGTTGATAGAATCTCCCGTGCCGTCTCTTTTGTTGCCATATCTCTGGAGGCTAGTATTTTGCCAGAAACAAGCATATACTTGAGATACTTTTGCTTGGACCACTGAAAGTGGTTTCTTCCCCATACCAGCTGGGACTGTACATACCGTACGTACCTCATCCCTACCGAAGGAATCTGCCGAGCTCCATTACTCCTACAATCTTACGTCATCGTCGATTTATACCTATCAGCCCACCTAACACCAGTGTTAAAGTCCTCCACTGCTCTTGTACAAGAATTGCTGTGGCTCCGGCACACGCCTTCGGCGACTGGGCTCTGCCCAGACCCGCTGCTCGCTTCGCTCGAACCCACACACCCTTTTCAGGTCTTATACGTCACGCAGAAGCTAAGGTTAGAAATCACATCTGATCATTTCATCCTCGATTTTATACTGTATTGTGCCTAAAGAATGGTTCACCACAAACACATACGGGGTACTGCCGTTATTTAACATTGACTATTAATATTGACTGAACTCTGTTTGATTGCTTTCATATCATAGTAGTGGGAACTGCCCGATATCTATATCTTTAACTTGACAGATGTGGAATTGTACGCAATTTAGTGTCACATCCATTAGTCTGATCTAGGGCTATCCATCCCGTTCACTGCTTGACTGTTATTACGAGATACTATGGATACTATGGATACACACCCTTTACATGCATTTCTCATGTCGGGTAGCAGGCGCTGGCTATTCAATGTGCTCACAAAGATTGCATCAGGATCCACCAAAAAACACTCTGTGCAAGATGTTACAGTTGCAATTTCTGGTGCCAACGTAGTACTGAGTTTATAACTCAGTCAGATTGTCCAAAGTCGTAGAACTAGGTTCTAACATACGTAAGTGCAGGTGCCGACGTGAATGAAGTACTAACAGAGGGTTAATAAACTCGGCTCCCCTATTTGCGGCATGGATTATAATATAAAGCGGTCATTAGAGCGGTTGTTTACAAATTAAACGGATCTGACATGCCCATGTCACACTCATGCAGTCAAGAAACCTTAATCAGGTTCATACATGTTATGCTGTCGATCAGACGCTCGACATTTCATCCTGATATTACTCTATCGTCTAATGTTTTTAATATAAAGAAAACTGTATAGCTTCAGTACCGGGAATTATACTGTTATCTTTTGACTGGTATTAGAGGATTTGATCTCCGCCAACTGAAGAGTGTTTTGTCGTCGATTCTGGTTGATATGCTTTTCAAGGGAGCAAACAACAACCAGACTTGTTCATAAAAGTGCTAGCTAACAAACTAGCCTGGAATATTTAATTCCAAGCGGATATACCATATACCAATTGTGCTTTGATTTATCTGGCTTTAGATCATCTTGCACTTTCAGTCCGTCAAGAGCTTCCGTTTATATCATCAACACAGCAAATGCACTATGTCAGAAATTAAGATCATCATATATTCAATATTATACAAACCTGAATCAGATCGACTGTCAGAACCACTGATAGCAGCAATAACTGCCTGATAAACATCTGATCAACGTCTGAAATCCCCGGTTTTCACCACGCGGTAATCGCCGTTAGTGGTCTGCGCACGGCGCTATCATGTAGTGCGAGTTTTTGTGTGGTTAGGGTTTGGCGCCGATTTTTTTTATCAGATATTTTTTTCACTCTGTTCTGATGATTTTTCTGTCTTTTCAGCTTTCAGTTTAATAAAAAAAAAGACCTCATTTCGAATTCAAAATGCTGATTTATAAGGTGTGTAATATGGATATGAAGATTGTGGTGGTGATTAGACCCGTGGGTGTTTTTGTTTTTGCTAAACGTCGAAAACTAACTATGTAGGACGTTTTCGCTGATGACGAGCTAGTCTCTGATGTTTATGATATCAAGGAGGTTGATGGTGTTGTGTATGAAGTCGACTCTCAACTCATCACCGTCAAGGCTGGTGCTGATGTCGATATCGGAGCCAACCCTTCTGCTGAAGAAGGTGAGGAAGCTCTTGAAGACGGTGCTGAGCAGGTCAACAACATTGTTTACTCTTTCCGTCTCCAACAGACGTCTTTTGACAAGAAGTCGTATGTTACCTACATCAAGGGTTACATGAAGAAGGTCAAGGCTTATCTTCAAGAGCACGACCCTGAAGCTGTCGAGGTTTTCGAAAAGGGGGCCGCTTCTTATGTTAAGAAGATTATTGCCAACTTCAAGGATTATGACTTCTACACTGGAGAGTCCATGAACCCTGATGGAATGGTTCTTCTTCTTAATTACCGTGAGGACGGTGTCACTCCTTACTTTGTTGTCTGGAAACACGGTATCAAGGAAGAGAAGGTCTAAAAAAAATCGTCTGTTCTAAATATTCGTTTTAACTGATAATAATATTTTTTTTTAAATTATTATACTTTTAAATTTAAGCTCGTTGGATCCCCGTCACAACAAGACAATGATTTTCAAGAGAAAAGGACTTGTCAACGTATTCGACAATCCGAGCATTGTATCCGAGTTTCTCTAGTGATTTCACTCTACCAACGTCAATAACCCGTCTAGCCATTAGCCCTATTCTTTCCCGTTCCTGTTCACTTGTACTGGAAGTAGACGTCGTCGTGCCATCAGAGGAGATGGCGTCTTTCTTCTCTCGAGAGCCACAAACTGCCCAAGAGGTCAGCCTAGTGATGGCACGGAATCCCTCCTTAGTAATGTGGTTTGTTTCAAGCCATTTTCTTGCTGCAAGTGGGTATGTCTCGTAAGTACATAGTTGTCGACAGCAAAGGGCAATTACTATGCCCTGGAGAGATGCATCGCTTCCAGGCGACATGAGATTACTATTCTTCAGACATTCCAGCGTGAGATCAGTTGCACATCCGCATAAATGCTTGGATACCGCAGTCACTCTCAGGTGGGTCTGGTGGTCTGTCAACGACTGAGCAATGAACGGCGCCTGGTCTAGATCAAGATCCTTGATATCGATTTTTAATCGATGGTATTCTGGGCCTTGGATTTTGCTCGAGTTTTCTTCTTTTTCCGTACTTCTTAGGTAGTCCTCGTTGAGTTTACAGTCGAATTTCATTCTAGGATTTGACCTATCGATTAATAGGAATTTGTTTTTCGGACATGTGGATAGCGGATTGTGGTGTTTCGAGGTCATTTGCAACTCGTTTAGCAGCTGCGATCGATAAATGTATCGAGAAAGCTCGGCCCTTCCACAACCAAATTCTATGATTAACGTATCCTTTTCGTTTTCCGGATCGTGTAACAAACCATTGTCTGCAATGTGTCCAATCAATGAAGCCTGCTGTATAGCATGTTTCTTGTTTTCGAGTTCCAATAGTCGCTCGTCTAGACCATTGTTCTGTCTCACATCTCGAGGAATGTGGAATGCTTTAACTTCTCGCTCATACAACTCGGTCAGAATTGGGATCCATTTCTTGAAATCAATAACTTCGGGCTCAGTACACAAGGTACTGTTGCCCACGATATTCATATCCAGTTTGTACCATCTATCAGTTGGCACTTCTGGTTTTGCTTGACATTTGCGCAAATGATTTTCCAGCTGGTCCTCCCATACGCTATGACCATTATCAAGAGGACATGGAACCCTTTTGCGTCCCCCGATCGAATCCTTGACAAGAAGAATGTGCTGTGCGCAATACTGCTCGTCCTTGCGGCGTGTCATATTACATTGTTTACCTGCTTTTTGTTCAAGTCTATACTGACATTGAGGTCTGGAGTCATCTTTCTTCTTGGCTTTCAGCTTTCTTTTAAGGGCTTTTTTAGATATTTTCGCTTTTTCGTCCGTCATTGTTCAGTATCTACCCCTGGATCTTCCCAAAACTTTCGAGGTACATGAAAATAAAAATCTGCGCGCGCTTGGCTGTAAGGCGAAATTAGATTCCTAGACCCTGCAGGAAGGCGGAACCTACTGAGTCTACGCAGTCTTATAAGCTTTTCCAGGCGACAAAAAGCTTCTGAGCCGATAACTGCCTCATCTCGATTAGGACTATTTGTTTATGAGAAAAAAATACAGGACTTAAACCTGTTACTTCTTCCACGACAGGGCTTGAACCTGCAATCTCCTGATTCGTAGTCAGACGCCTTGCCAATTAGGCCACGTGGAACTGTTTACGCAAAATGTAAGAATTCGTATCTTAGATGATCTTAACGGAGTCAGGGTTCAGGTTATTACTAGGTCCAGGGTTCAAGGATTCAAGGGTTCTCCGTTGGATGGTCCTTAATACAAAGTCTTAATATTTAATTTGTTATTCAATGATTGACTAATTATTTAATACAAAGGACTGACTTGGATATTTATAATAAAATGATTCTT